>ML821261.1:0-10995 GCA_009831015.1 Picea engelmannii
CTTTATGTTTATAACTCTGGATTTCACAGCAAAGACTTACTGCCACTAAGATTAATGATTCAAAGTTAAAAATGAGAAATGGTTAATAACTTACACTAACTGATTCACCCCCCCCCTCTCAGTTAGTTCATACCTGTAACAAATTGGTCTATCGGACCTTAAGAAGGTAAGAGATTACTTCGATTTCTTTAAAATTGTAATTTTGTGCTAAAAATTTATTGAGAGAAGCATTCCAAGATCACAATAGTTTTGATTACTTAGGAGGTTAGGAAGGTTTGTATTGTAGTAAATATTTTTAAATTGGGATCTAATTTGGGAATAAAAAGGGAAAAATGTTTTCCATCTTCAACCCTCTTAATGTCACAAAGATGGTATATTATTTCATCCCACAGTGTTTTTGGAATTTTCCAAAGCCTAATTGTAGCTCATGAGAGTTTTCCCAATGCTCGGTTTCTCTATGCAAGATATAGAGAAATTCAAAAAAAATGGTTCATGGTTTTCTCTCATAAATGAGCAAGATTCTAGAAAGTTCATACAATATATTTACCCATAATTAAAATTTGGCATCTATAATGCCCCATTTCACCTGACTATTTTTAGACAATGGACTTATTGTTTGAGGGTGTTTGCTCGAAAACGACCCAGTTAACATAATGTTAAATGTGAAATTGATTAAGTGGAATAAATTTTATGGATGATCATGATTGTACACAACTCGAGACTCTAGATTGAGTCAAGAGTAAACGTGTTATTAAATTTTTTAATAAATGAATAAATTGATTATGGACATTTCTCATAAAAAATTGTGAGTGGATGAAAGAATAGGGATCATGCTTGCAGATCCGACTCACAAAAGGAGTAGCATGGCTATACAGAGCCAGACCAGCAAAAAAGGGAGGGGTGGAACAATGTCACTATTTCCACTCACTAGCACTCCTGTTGTGGCCAGAGTTGAAGAGTGTGGAACACTTTTGTTCAAAGGGTTGCATGATGTCATGAGGGTAGACTGGGTCTCAGTGACTCACGAGGTATATTGAGGGGCACGCAATAAGGATGAGGCCTTATTCCTCAACATGAGTAATAGGATCTCCACTAGTTGTGCCATATTCTCAATGCTCAAGGTGGGATTCTCTCACTTGTGAGTGGGCACTTCACAACTAGTTTTGTGGTTGGATATGTATAGCCCCACTACAGCTCGGAGGGCTTAGGGGAAGAAGAGTACCCATTGGGTTGGTAGGGAGGCATGCGGTGAGTCCTTCAGTGGATTGGAGAGCTTGGCAAGGAGTAACAAAGGTTCGACACAAGAGACTTATCATCAACGTATTAATGCTTGAGAGATTTTCTATGCAATCGACAGCTTGAAGGTAAATCTTTTAATTGTGCATTGATTTTGTTTCATTATATGTAATGAGAGTTTATTGTTTCATTATATGTAATGAGAGTTTATTGTTTCATTCTTATAACAAAAAAATCAGTGAGATTTAAATTGGGTTAAATTAAATGGGCCTTAGAGCATCCATATACATATATGGATTTTTTGTGATTTTGTTGAAAATATAATTTAAAAAAAACAAAGCTCGTAATACACTTTGCCCATTTGGAAGTAAAGAAAAGTGACTGAGAAAGATTTAAAAAGTCAAAACTTAGAACGTTCAGCTACTTCTTCTTCTTCTTAGGTGAGTGGACATCAAAGGAGTTTGTTTGTTAAAAAACGCGACTCTACAAGTACAATGGAACCCAAACCAGAATGACTGTGAATTAAGTTTCATTATGAAAGCATTAAAGACCTGCACTAAGAGACGGAGATATGAAATCATTCTTTAGCAACAATGTGTGCAAAGAAAGCAACAATTTTTTTGAAACCAATTCATTTTACTGAATCATATAAAAAGTATATTGCAAAACAAAAGATTCTTAGAACACGAAAATAATAGGTTGTTATGATGGAATATATGTGTTGAAGGATTCTTAGAACATGAAAATTAAAAATTTTAAAAATTAAAAATTTAAAGAATTTGTTTTTTTTTTCTCTAATATAGGAATTGCAAGATTATTGATATAACAATTAAGATATTTTAGTAATTAATAATTATTTGGAAAATTATTAATATAGTAATAAATATATTTTACTAATTAATAATTAAAAAATTAATATATATATATATATAATTTTTCAATAAATAAATAAAATAAATAATTTTTTAATAATATAAATAAAATAAATATTAAAAACAAAATATAATACATTCCATTATTCAAGAAATAAATTTTGAATTAATTTTTTAAAGATAATATCATAACTTAATTCTAATTACTATTCATAAATGTAAATTACAACTTAATTTATATGAAATTTTAAAATGATATTACATTTTAAAATTAAAAATAAATAGAAAAACTATCAGGTACCATGTGACGTTATTTGTGTTCTTATCAAAGATTTTGCATAGACTTGGACTTCGTATCAAACAGTTTGCGTAGACTTGGAGACTTCGTATCAAACAGTTTGTGTAGATTTGGAGACTTTCCAGAAGTCAATGAGGACGCCAAATTTTATGGGGAAATCAGGGATGGAATTTGACAGGTAAATTGTCAATTACGGAGTGATTTGCTTGTCAAATACGTTAAAAAAATGAAGTAAAAAAACTTAATAATACTTAATTAGTTGTGGATATGAAAAACTTTTAATGCGTGCACGTTTTCTTTCAAACCCAAACTAAACATGAAACTCTAATAAATCAATACTCTATCCATGACAAGCAAGCATTTGTAATGTTATTTGTGTTCTTATCAAATATTTTGCATTGACTTGGAGACTTCATATCAAACAGTTTGCGTAGATTTGGAGACTTTCCAGAAGTCAATGAGGACGCCAGATTTTACGCAGAAATTTCTTGTCGAGAGATGGCCTTAAAAATTCACGTTTTAAATATTTTTTAACGTAACCCTTTTTCCTCCTCACGTCGCATTCTGTGCACTTTGTAGTAGACAAAGTAAGTCTAGTTCAGACCGTTCCACATTTCATGCACTTTGTAGTAGACAAAGTAAGTCCAGTTCAGACTGTTCCATACAGCTCTTATTGACATTTTGTACGTCCTGGTTTTCACAATAACATTTTTGTGTGTGAATAAAAGAGGAACCTTATATTATATCATGAGTGAATAGTTGTGAGTCATTTGACAGCAACCTGTCCTGCCACATAAGGGAAACCAGAACAGGTGGCTCCAAGCAATGATATGTCTATCATGGTTGTAATTTTGTTTACAAAAATTAGCAAAAATGTTGAAAGTGTTAACAGGAACTTGGTTCCAAGTAGCTATCCTAGGGAAAGCTTCATACAGAGCCACCATTACTAAGTTATTTACACAACTGATAAAAGGAGTGGAAATATAATCATTGTTCATGCTAAAAACTGTAATTGACAAAAAATTGAGTCTGGGGTAGGCCGCGTCAAGCCACTGGGGAACCTGGGTGCCCATGAGAGGTGAAGGCCAGGACGAACTTCTGCTTGCAAGTGGGGCAACGTGCTAGCATTGGAGCATCTGAGAAAGCCTCAAAAAATAGGTCCATTCATTGGTTGATTATCCTTTGTCCATACACCTGCTCGTCCTATCGTTGTTAGATGTCGAAGAGGAGCTCAAGGTGCTCCACTACCAGATGATAGGTGTGATGTGAGTCCTTCTCGCCTCCATCTGTGCATGGGTCTTCCGCAGTAATTGGGTTCTCCCCTGCTTCTAATAATTTCCAACTTGGATGGATTTCCTCCTCCATAATACATCCTCCTTCCCACCAGCGAAGCTGAAACTCGGGGACAGGAAGACTTGGGAGGAAAGTCTTGGAGGGTGACCCTCTCTTGTTCACCAGGCTCGGGCCTGGTAGTGAAGCACAATGTGGCCATGTGTAAACCAACATTGGGCTAGGGGGCTTCATTGGAGGTGGTGCCTCCCCTTTGTCCGATTTGAGGCCCTGCAGCACCTCTGCCTTCAAAGTGTTGGCCAGAGAATGCACTGTGGGGGTCGGGGTCTCCTTTTTTGGTATGTGTAGGGAGGTCAGAAGCAGTGGTGGAGAATGCACTGTGGGGGACAGGGTCTCCATTTTTGGGGTGCGCAGGGTGGACTGAGTGTTGTTGGTGTTTCTGCGGGGGCGGCTAAAATGGGCAAGCAGAGCTCACTGAGAGGTTGTGAGTCGATTGTCACGGGTGATGGAATTCTTGTTCATGGTGGCTCGCTTGGGTTTGTCGCATTCTCAGGGCATGTTTGGAGGAGCCAGGGGGTGGGGGAGAAGCACAGAGGCAATGGGGGAGCGATGGTGGTCAGGGGGGGCTCGGATGGCGCACAGAGTGCTAGCGAAGGAGATAGGAGGGCCAAGAGGCACTATGCATAAGTGGTAACTTGCAGCGAACAAGAGAAAAAATGCACCATGGTCGATTTTATCGCCTCTGGGGGCCATTGAAGCCCCTCCCATCGCCATTGAAGACTGACAGAATTGGTTCAAGTGCTTGGTACCTATGGCCTGGCTGGATTGCTTGCCCGAGAGCTCCTCCAGGCGCACTGAGTTAATTACCTTCATGGTGTGTTGCATGGGGAGTTATTACTACAGGGGGTGGTGGCTTGGGATATTAACTCCCCTCTCCATCTGTCCTAGCCATTTTTATCCCTTCTCTCGCCCCGTGTCACCCCATCCGGGTGTTTTCACAATAACTTACAGACATTCAATTTAAACAATAAAAAATTGTAATTTAACCTAAATTTATATAACCAAATTCCTAAAAAATAAAAATGCCAAAACTTAAAATAAACGAAGATTCTAATTTTTATGGGGAAATGTCTTTGTACATTGATTACCTTAAAAGATTATGTTTTAAATAAATTTTAATCCTTTTCCTCCTAACACCGCACTTTGTGCACTGAAGTAACTCCATTTTAGACTGTCCCACAGAGCCCATTGTGTTTTTTTTGCATTGATAAATATATATATATATATATATATATATATATATATATAGTGGGGGAATCGGCAACGCACGGTTCTCGTACTTGTCGATCCTAGTCGACTATCAATTCTCATACTCGTGTAACATGGGGTCGATCCCCGTTGACTACCACTATATGGTGCATAAGTAAATCGGGTGAGAATCGAACATGAGACCTCATTTTTACAAATTTCCTTCCATTTAAACAACACTTGTCAATCCATCTACACCCCTACAGACCCGCATGGATAAATATAGAACGTTCATGCCTACTACATTTTTTCACATGGATAAATATAGAATGTTTAGTTAAATTCAACATCGTATTATTTCAATATATCCACTCTGTTTCCACATTATACCGTGAGATATCCACTCTGTTTCCACATTAAACATATTCATAATTTATTACTAGCACATGTTCATTTTAACCTCGGATCTGGGATTACGATGAATCCCTAAAGAAAATATTGTAACTTTTGTTACATCATACATAAAATATGAAACTTTTGGAATTAAAAAGTTACATAATAATGTTATAGAAATTTTGGTATGCACATGTACAAATGGGAAATGATTCCACATCATTTATGGTTCTTTTCCCTGGGCATGGTTTCCTAAGTTGTCATACATTGAAGGTGTGAGTCAATGGGCGAGTCAATAGTTGTGCTCTTAGCTTTTACTATATTGAGCATGACTTCTTGTCAAATTATATCGCACTAATAGAGAGGTGAGCAACAATGACCTTTGTTGTAAACTTTACTCTTCTTTTCACTATTATAGATGCAAGTTTTTTTATTATGGTAATAAACTTTATATTATAGATGCAAGTTTTTTATTATAGTAATTATAGTTTTGATCCTAATAGTATATCCATTTTGTTTAATCCTAACGATGTTGTAGAAACTATCATATGGATTTCAATAGTAAATTATTTTCATAGGTAAAAATAGTGTACCTTTAGTTAAGATATAGAATAATGTTATAGAAAGTGTGGTATGCACCTCAACTGTATAGTATGACAGATGTCTAGTATGACTTTGTTCTTTGACTAAAGCTCTTCGAATGAAATATGCTTACCACAGGAAAATAATTCATCCGAAAAACATTGTACATGAATTTTGAGGACGCTGTTAAATTTGACATGCAAAATTTTTGGCCAAAAAAGGTTTCGGCCGAAAAAATTCCTAGCAACATTTTTTCGGCCGAAAAATTGCCGCTAGGAATTTTGGAGACCCGATTCTCACGAAAGTGTTACCCATCTTCATGATTTTACCCATTAACTATCAAATGTTGGTTTTCCTAGCAATTATAAAGAAATATAGTTGCAAGAGATGCATTTTCTACTCTAAGAAAAGAGTTGTTATTGCCCAAATTCCATGCCTTCTTTGAAGTCGCGTATCTTGGTAGAATTGTTATAAGAAATCATCCCCTTATGATTTTCATTTCTCTATATAATGCATTTATTTATTCTATCCATTTCTTTTTGGTAGGACCTCATTGAGTAATGTTTGTATTAAGTTTATCAAGAAGTGATACATGTTAGTGAATGAAGACTTCTTGGAAACATAATAGCTAAAGGATCAATGGAAAAGTCTCAATTTCATATGAAAAGAAAAGTATTGATACAATTCTAGAAAAGCATAATCTATTTGGGTAAGTGCACGAAGTTCATGCCCGAAAAACTGGCAAGCCATGCAGCAGAAATGTGTGTGCATTCTTAGGAACACACACGCATTCCTAAACCTTTAGGTTTATAGGTCGTCGAACCTCCACAAGGCTTTCCACGTAGGTTTAGTGGCAAGAACATGTGCGCGTTCTTAGGAACGTGTGTGCATTCTTAGGAATGCACACACGTTCCTACTGATAGAGTTTTTAAAGAGTCTGCGAGCGTGATTTGTGATCATTGTGCACAAAGAACACACATGTGATTTGTGGTCATTGCGCACAAATAATGTGTGTGCATTCCTACTGATAGAGTTTTTAAAGAGTCCACGAGCATGATTTGTGGTCATTGTGCACAAATTGTGCTCGCATTTTTACTCTTATTGAGAGAATAGCGGAGCTATAGAGGAGCTAGGGAGGAAGGATATTTCCACTGTGTCCAGGTATGTTTGACTTGTCTTACTTTTAACCCAAATTAGTCATTTCCCATTTAGTTTTTTTCTTCCAAGAATCTAAATTTTTAAAAAAAAAAAAATTGTAATTTTGTATTTTAATTAAAAAACCAACCTAATTTAGATGCCATGGCTTTTAAATTGCAGCATATATAGTAAAATGGAACCCCGAGACAATGAAAACCAAGAATATCAAGACCACAACCCACCATAACCACCCAATGTAAACACTCAAATTGATGAGGGGTTGGTTATATTAAGAACCCTTGAGGAAAAATTAAGGGACACTAGAGAGCCTAGCAAAGTATCCTTGGCCACTTATTTGAACATTATTGTGAAGTCCATTGCAAATGCCCAATGGAAATTGACCTATATTTCTGATTATAGGGCAAGAATGTATGAGTACTAAATCACTGGTTTGGACAGAAACCAAGTCAAAGACCTAGGTATTTCAAAACCACAATTATTGTCTATTTCTAGGGATCCTATAACTAGATAAGAACTACCATTGAATAAGAAACACATCTCCATTGACTGGTGCATCCATCCCTAGATTAGTCAAAATTGGATGGATAGGTGGTATATGGTTTTTGATAAACCTCCCTGCAATAACAGGGACTTCCCTTATATCTAAGAAAATTATGGGATGAATTTATTTTGGGTAAGCATGTCAACTTCTTTGACATTGGATACTTCCACAGGGTGGGTCTAGGGTTTTCACTTGACCGAGAGCATGTCAGGTGTGACCCCATGTTAGGTTCTCGTCCCCCCAAGAAAATGCCTGACCCCACTACCTAACATACTCTTGTTGTAGAGATCTTGCAACACGTAAATCTAGCAATTTCATCATTGAATCGTGGCCTAGTGCAACACAGTAGCTTTGTTGCACTACCTGGGAAGGAGGTGTCGACCAATGACATTGACAGAGGGGTTGGAGGTTCAACATGCATGACAGATTACAATGAGGAAAGGGCACATGGACATAGTATTTGTCCATGTGAACCTCACAGATGCTCGAGTTGTGGGAAGACATGTTATTGGCCTATATAGCCTAGTGGACAACATAGCTTCATGGAGGAGGGAAGCAGTGTAACCCTTTTTATGTTCTTAATCGTTATGTGTATCTATATTTATTTTGTATTATATGTATTTATATTGATATTTTATTTATGTTTTTCTACAGGTTTTACACCCTAGTAGTAGACCCTCTACACTGATGGATGCATCAGTGCCTAGCCCCACGACTGATGTGGAAGTAGAGGCAACTTGTTCATTGGGTGCACCCCACATGAAGGTATGTGTCACATATAATAAATTCACCATATTCATTTATTTATTTTATGGCATCCTCAAATTTTTAATGTTCTTGTGTTTTTATAGGATTTGTGACTACGCGATGTCGGGGAATGTCCATCTAGGATGGACAAGTCACCTGCGTCACAGGTATCATGTGTAGAGTTAAATATCGTATAATTCTCAAATTTTTTGTGTTTGTGTTTTTGAATTTTAACAGTTGGTACTAATAGTTCAACTTTATTAATATGTATGCAGGATATGGATATATTTGATAGTTATAGTACCATTGCACTCCATGAGCACCTGGGCATTGCTAGATTACCTTTCTCTGGGCCTAGGGAGTTGTCATCACTTGTACATTATGTGGGGGTCCATCATGACCCACCCTCAACATTTTCATTAGCCCCATCGACTGAGACTGCCACAGTAGAGGTTGTCTCAGAGAAATGTGTACAACCTAGTGCTCCATATTCCAGTGAATCTCCATCAAGGCTCGAGATATTCACGGTGATATAATGCATTGATGACAATATTTTATGTTTCATGAGTTTGATTTTAGGCATATTTTTTAATTTTATTGACTTGATCCTTGTAACTGATGCAGGGTGGCATCACGAAGAGAGTGGGGTCGCGGAGGAGGGTAACACCCTCACGATTGATAGTAGCATATGCAGTGAGTTGTCTTAGGTTAAATTACAAAGTATCATTTTGTAAGTTTATTAATTCATTGAAGAAAAAAATATATAACAAAGCACCTTTGGTTGCATCATGCAAAGCAAATGAGGTTTTTGGAATAAAAAAGATATAGAATAATGTTATAGAAACTGTGGTATGCACTTCAACTATCTAGTATGACTGCACTTCAATTGTCTAATATGACTTTGTTCTTTGACTAAAGCTCTTCAATGACTTAGATTTATTCCAACCTTAAAGGAAATATAATTCATCATATGGCATCTTCATTTCCATTGTCCTAGTTATGCCTTAGATGATTTGATTTATAGCCTTAAGAATGTTTCCATTGTAGCTAAAACAAATTAGTGACTTTACCTAAAAGTGATGTATAAACACTGATCAAGACAATAGTAATTGAATATGTATCTAATCTAAAGAATAATGTGTTTGTCAAGAAAAATTAAATTAACTATCAAATGTTGGTTTGCTTAGAAATTATAAAGAAACATAGTTGCAAGAGATGCATTTTCTACTCTAAGAAAAGAGTTGTTATTGCCCAAAGTTCATGCCTTCTTTGAAGTCATGTATCTTGGTAGAATTATTATAAGAAATCATCCCCTTTTGATTTTCATTTCTCTATATAATGCATTTATTTATTCTATCCATTTCTTTTTGGTAGGACCTCATTGAGGAATTCTTGTATTAAGTTTATTAAGAAGTGATACATGCCAGTGAATCAGAACATCTTGGACACATAATAGCTAAAGGATCAATGGAAAAGTCTCAATTGCATATGAAAAGGAAAGTATTGATACAATTCTAGAAAATAATAATCCATTTGGGTAAGTGCAGGAAGTTTGTGGC
Organism: Picea engelmannii; assembly: GCA_009831015.1. Lineage (NCBI taxonomy): Eukaryota > Viridiplantae > Streptophyta > Pinopsida > Pinales > Pinaceae > Picea > Picea engelmannii. The sequence goes on from ML821261.1 coordinate 9,925, forward strand.
CAAAAAAGTGGCAAGACATGCAACAGGAATGTGTGTGCGTTCTTAGGAACGTGTGCACTTTCCTACTGATAGAGTTTTTAAAGAGTCTGCAAGCGTGATTTGTGGTCATTGTGCACAAAGAATGCGTGTGTGATTTGTGGTCATTGTGCACAAATAACGTGTATATGTTCTGTAACATCCCGCTCTAGTGCACTGAGCGAACTTATTCTTTGAGGACACTTGCTCGCAAGTGATCCGGATTATTATGCTACTAAAACTTTTGATTTTGATTATGAGGCATTATGGGTTGATGACATGTTTTTTTCACTACATTGACATAGATAGGTGTTATTGACTCGATTTTACTGAGTGTGCAGGATTTTGGACCTCGAGAATACAAAGGCATCAATGGAACCCCTTGGACTCTGGATCGAGTCAAGGAGTGTACCATTGGGGTTTGATTGTATTATTGTGATATTAGTGCATATGAATATATGATATGATATGGATATATTCTGACATGATTTGTTGATGATGCAGGCTGACGATAGCTTGCCGACCAGACTCACGTGTGGAGTAAAGGGGTCACGCACGACTACCAAAGATGTTGAGGGAGAGGTGTGGACAACAGCCCTGCCACAACCTACTAGCATTCCCGTCATGGCTCAAACTATAGGTTAACATTTACCTAGTTCGAGAGGACCCACGATGTTGTGAGGGCAGACTGCAACAGTCGCTCACGATGATTCTAAGGGGCACGCAATAAGGCGGGGGCCTTATTCCTTAGAGGCCCTTAGTCTCCCACAAGTTCACCTAGAAGAGTATTGACTCCAGGGGTTTTTGATGTCTACCAAGTCAGTCAAGAGGCGAGTGACACCCTTGGAGCATGTAGTGCGTCCTGAAGGGCACGTCGCACAAGGGAACAAATGAGGCGAGTGGCACCCTTGGAGAACCTAGTGCGTCCTAAAGGGCACATCGCGTTGTTTTGATAAATGAATGAACCTAGTCTGCCTTAGGATGAACATTGTGATAAGAATTAAAAAAAAAAAACATTTTCCCTAATAAAATGTCGCCCATCACGAAAATTAAGGT
>ML821261.1:15096-42591 GCA_009831015.1 Picea engelmannii
TAAGACCTTTCAATAAAATAGAATAAGGCAGATGTAAGAAGACCTAATAGAAGCTTCCGCTTCTAGAAGGATATTCCTCTAGATGCTTCTCTTAATAGACATATTTAGTATAAATAAGGGTCGAGGGTATGAAAACCCTAGCTGGGAGATTATTGTAACAGAGCTCTTCTCGAATGGAGGTTGCCCCCTCGAAGAGGCCTGTTAACATTGCTATCTGAATCAAAGTGTTATTCTGTTGCTATTTCATATATCATTTCTGTGTACTGTGAAGATTATGCTGGATATTTTACTGTTATTCTGTCATTTCTAGCATTTCATTTCTGTTTTGCATATTTTATATATCTGGTATCTTGCACCACACCTGCCTTTTTGAGTTCTAATTAAAAGGGGAAAGAGGGAAAATCTAAAATATTTGGAAACTAGGAAAAGAGGTAAACATAAAAAGGGAAAAAGGGGAACATAAGGGAAAAAGAGGAAAGTCAAACTTAGTAAAGTATCTACCATTTAAGAGATTTCTAATTTAAATTGAACTAGCAATTTAATAATAGGGAAAGCCATTAAAACCTATAAGAGAATTTGGGGACACCTAGGAGTGATTCTAGGAGTAACTCTAGGTGGGTGAGGGAAATAAAGATAATTAATTAATTAAAGAAATTAATTTATGGAGGAATGAAGGGGATGGGTGAAACTTTTACGGGGAGGAAATTTTTGGAACTAAATTTTAAAAACTTAATTAAACGAGATTTTAGGATAGTAAGGAACCACAAAACTCTATATAATGAAGGGAGGAGATGGAGGTTGGATCTCTTCGGTTTGTGTAACATTACGTTGTCGAAATATCCACTTGACTGACTTAACTTGTGGGAGTTGGGATACCCAACTCGGTGAGGAGTGGTAGCTCGGCCTTGCGAGGCGAGCTAGGAGCTAGTCAAAATCTCTGGATAGTGAGTACGTGGCCCCTTTGTGGGTCGGGGGGCTAAGGGGGAAGAAGAGTACCCCTAGCATTGGCTGGGAGTTACTGATGAAGTCTTGTCAGTTTGCACATGGGAGTTACAAGGAGCACATAGGACGTCCACTCCGAATAGGCAACGATACACTTTCTTCGATTTGTATGGTAAATTGTTTTAGAACTTATGCTTGAATCTGCATTTTTACTTGGGTAAGTGATCTGATTGTCTAGGTGGTTTTCTGAAATTTTCTTAGCCTAGTTCGATGATAGATTGACTCCCATGGCTTATTTTCCCTGCACATCTTGACCACCTTGTTTTGTTGATTGTGACCTTCGTGGTTGTTTAGCCTTCATCCCTAGCTCACCAGTCCTCGCCTAACCAGTCGGCCAGGAGCCTGATCTACGGTCATCGTCTTAGCGTTAAAAGACCTATGGATCTCAATGCCCTGCTTTTCTATGCGAGGATGATGAGGTGAAGGATGAACCTATCCATCATCTACCTCTGTTGTTGTCCTTGATAGTTTGTTGTCTTGCACCCTCTAGCAAAAGTACCTTTGTGTTTGGAATTCTTGCGTCGTGTTGGTTTTCCCAGTGATCATTTCAATAACTTATCCCAATGAATCCTTGTGCTCTCTTACTATTGGTTGTGTTAGATTGGTATCCTGGTGATGAAAAAGATTTAAATTCAATCTGAAATTTTTATTGGTGTCATGATAATGTTACAGATCTAATTTCAGTCGGCAAATTTTATTGATATCCTGGTAATGTAAAATATTTAAATTAAGTCTGTATTTTATAATTTGCATCCTAGAAATGGTTTAAGTATGCATTCTTGGCTTCTCCTGGCAAATTGTTGTGTGTTTTGCTTCCGATATGCCTTTTACTCTGCCAAACTTTACCTTACGTTTACATCCTTGGCCTACAATATACTCTGCCCTTGGCCACTAGATTCTTATTTGTTAATACTCTGCAGTCAATACTTTTATCTACTTGATTGCGTTGCAATTTGTTTATTTACCTGAATGTGTTTTACTCCAGCACCTAATCATTGAGAATGATTTTGCCTGCGGTTGTCCTAGTGTTGACGGTCCTTACCCTTGCTTAACTTGTGTTTTTTTTTTTTTCTTAATTCTTATCCACCCTGTTATGCTACTCGCCCATCGAAAGATGCACATCCATATCTCACCTTGCACCTCCTCAAACTAAGCTAATTATGAAGCCTATATCTTCCTGCTTTTATCAACCACCGGTCTATGATGGCTTGGGTCAACACAAATGGATGCCTCCTACTTCGATTTTATTGATCGTGTTCATTATAGGTTAGCGAATGTTCTTGGTATAGAGAATGTGATGCAGGTACAATGAATAATCATTGTAGTGACTGGGGTGTATAATGAATGTTTACTGTGTATTGAACATTTATTGTAGCAAATGTTTATGTGAGTACAGCAAATCCCTTTTTACTTCTAGGTGTTTTTATCAAATGGATAACCTCGACAAACTTATGTATCCCTTCCTGCGCAGATTGCTTGATTTTATTATTGCCAATTAATGACCATGAATTGCCATCTAGTAGCACAACGAATTTCCTTGAAGTTGATTAAGTATATTGTTGATTGACCACGTTTTCCCCTTAATTGATGTTTGTGCCGTTGCTGGAATGACTGCATCTTGCCATTTAATTTTGAGGGTGTTGTTGTTGAATGGGCTCGAATTGCCACCTTTGGTGTACTGTGTTTGCTGATGAGTGTATAGCATTTTCTTATTTCATTAATGACAGAAAATATAGAAATCCATTCTAGTGTGTTGGGTACAGTGTTTTACCTATTTGTCAATGACAAAAATTGTAAGAATCCAGTCTGGTGTTTTCTTTCCTGAACGTTGGCTCTACGGTTTCATGGATTAAGTTTGCATTTATGTAACGAATTTTATTACTTAGATTTCCATTTTAAAGGTTGTATTATGTCCACGATTTACTGCCAGGCAATTGGTTCTGACTGCGTTCCATTCAATGACCGCAATGTCATTCCTATCTGGCATGTATGTGCAGCTATTTTTCCTGATTTTAAATGACTGCTCCCTTTTTGTGGCGAGATTATAGCCTTCCCAGACATCTGGTTAGTCTTGTGCAACTTTTAATTGATTAGCATTGCCTTTGTTAGCAACCTTCAATGAGGCATAACCGTCTTCAATCAGTTTAGATAACCTTCCTTAATTCTAGACAGTTCGTAATTTCTAATTTATATTTATCAGTTACAAATAACAGTATTAAATTTATGGTGGATTTGATGCTGATGTGCTACATCCTAGTTTATCCTTAAATACTAGGGACTATAACAATTATGCAATTTTTAGGTAATCCTTATACTTATCCTTAACAAAGGAATGTGTATAATGCTAATATTTTTAATCAAACAAAAAAAGAGAAGAAGGAATTACTTTTTCCTTTAAACTTAACATGACTTTCCTACTTTGTTCATGTATATGAGAATTATTTTAGAGTTGAGAACTATATATATAATAGGAGGACATGTATTTTTCCACTTTATGACAATTCTTATTTTTTTTCTGGAAGCATATTATGTAAAACAACCAAGGGTCCCAAAGTCTAGCTTTCACATTTTAAAGTGTAAATAGCCATATTCATTTAAAGATGAACTAACCTTATACCATTTAAGTAACCTTTGCACAATGTCAAGTAGTTTCCAAATTTTTGAGTATTCTTAGCTTAAACTCGAAAGTAGATGGAGGATAAGTTGTTTCACTTAAACAAAATGTATTAAGTACTCTCCCTTCTCATGTGGTATTTACACTAGAAAACTTCTTGACCCAAAAAATAAATAAATAAAAATAAAAAAAATAAGTATAATAATGAAGAGAAATACCCAACTCTAGGATTCTCAAAACTTGCAAGCTTGAGAAGTTGCCCTTTCCACCAATCACAGATAAAAGGTACAAAAAAAAAATTGCCACCTTCTGCATCGCTTGTAGTCGTAATGATGGGGACTTTACATGGAAAAGTCTCAATTGCATATGAAAAGGAAAGTATTGATACAATTCTAGAAAAGCATAATCTATTTGGGTAAGTGCATGAAGTTTGTGGCCGAAAAAGTGGCAAGACATGCAACAGGAATGTGTGTGTGTTCTTAGGAACGTGTGCACGTTCCTACTAATAGAGTTTTTAAAGAGTCTGCGAGGATGATTTGTGGTCATTGTGCACAAAGAACACACGTGTGATTTGTGGTCATTGTGCACAAAGAACGTGTGTATGTTCCTACTAATAGAGTTTTTAAAGAGTTTGCGAGTGCAATTTGTGGTCATTGTGCACAAACTGCGCTCGCATTTCTACTCTTATTGAGCGAATAGAGGAGCTAGGAAGGAAGGATCTTTCCACAGTGTCCAGGTATGTTTGATTTATCTTATTTTTAACCCAATTTAGTCATTTCCAATTTAGTTTTTTGCTTCCAAGAATCTAAATTTAAAAAAAAAAAAAAATACGGATTTTGTATTTTAATTAAAAAATCAACCTAATTTAGATTACATGGATTTTAAATTGCATCATATATAATAAAATGGAACCCCGAGACAATGAAAACCGTTCGGAAGAAAACCAAGAAGATCAAGACCCCAACCCATCACACCACCCAATGTAAACACTCAAATTGATGAGGGATACAATATCTACAACAAACAAATATTCAGTAAAAAAATAGAAAAGATACAATGGAAAATACAAACATTACACAGAGACTTTTCCCCTGGAAACCCAAACCGGGAAAACCAGCATATTCTATATTCATTCATAGTGATACATTGTTTACAATAAAATAAACATATAGGATCCAGCGGCATCCAAAACCCTAACCCAATGACCTGGATTAGTCAACAACCCTAATTCCATAACCAAAAATAGAAAACCATTGGCAAAGAAACCATGTAACAAAAAACTACCTAAAATATGTGACACATTTTTCGAGGCAGAAAAATATGGGACACTACTACTCATGCAAAGAATATAGCACATACCCAACATTAAGAACCCTTGAGGAACAATTAATGGACACTATAGAGCCTAACAAAGTCTCCTTGGACACTTCTTTGGACATCATTGTGAAGTCCATTGCAAGTGCCCAACAGAAATTGAGCTCTATTTCTGATTATAAGACAATAATGTATGAGTACTAAAGCATTGTGTTGGTTACTTCTCTCTTTCTACCATTCTTGGTTTGACCCAGGTTCAGGTCTATTCTTGTTTCCAACAAAACCCTCTAAAACTATCGGCCCCACTGGTAAACCAAAAGGCAGCACAATACATAGGGTGCACTGTGCAATCTCACCTAAGATAGTTCTATGGGTGGCTACAATGCTCAGGTGCTTGCATCCTGGGAATGAGTGGGGATTTGAGATTACACTTTGTGATCTTCATTTATTTACTCTAACATTCATCTATACTACACATTATGTCATTATTATTCATGCATGTAAACACAATCAGATCTAGCTAACTCATTCATGCATTCATCTCCTAGCTAACCATTGACAGTAATGAAATGACAATAATCAATCCACAAAACACATGATCTACCGTGGCTCACCCCTCCTGGGCTACGTCCATAAAGATTTGGTTTCTTTTCTCTTTTATTATGGTTTCTCCAAAATTATAGCACTGCATGCCTTACAATCCTCAGTCATTTGGGTCAAGATCTACAATGAGGTGGGCTACATCATACCAGGATCCTCAGCCTGTGATCTAACCCTCAATATCTACCTTATTTTCTCTCTCTAGATCAACAACTTACAAAACAATCTCAGATTTTTCAATCATTCTTACATTCCAACTCTTAGAACCCCGACGTAGACCTCCTAGGTACCTATTTATACTCATTTTTGGCTTATCATCTGTTACCTCCTCTTACCAAAACCCTAACCCTAGCATGGTTAGGTCTTCTTGCATGAGTGTCTCACATGATTTCCTCCTTTCCATGCATGTTTACCTTGCATGTGCTTCTTTTCCTGCCAGTTGTCTTTTCCTTCTTTGCGCTTTATTATCCAAAATTATTCTTTTCCACAAATTGGGCCTGCGTCCAACAGGCCCCCAACACTGACATGTGGCTTGTCCTGAGCCACCTAGGCACTGCGTGCTCCCTTGACAATCTCTGCTAGACATTGGAACTTGTCTGCAAATTCCCTTCCTCGTATTTGTACTTGTGCGGCCTTTTCTGTGAGCGCTTCTAGATTCTGCATTGTGATCTCCTCCTGGACCATGGTTGTGCATTCTGCATGTGTCTTCGCCATGTTCTTCTTCTCCTCCTCCAATTTTGCGATGAGTTGTGAGGATTGGTATTGAAGAGGTTCCATATGTGCCTGTCTCTCCTACTTTTGCATCTACACTGCTATCCGTTCTACTAGTATCTTCTCCAGGTCTTGTGTCCCCTTGAGGCACTCATTCATACTCATCGTTCTCTACCTATGCTTGAGGTCCTGGATAGGTGTGCTTATTTTTCCTTCTTCCTGGTCCCACTGTTGGACCCGTTCATCTTCCTCCAACATTGTCCACAACTGCATTGTTTTGTCAAACAATTATGTTGTTGTGTTAGCTAGTTTCTCCAACTCTACTAGTTGGACTGCAGCTTCTACTTTCTTCTTCTCCTTGACCTCAGGTGGAGTTGTCGGAGTCAATTTTGCCTTCAATTCCTCAATATTTTCCTATAGTGGTCGATGGTTTGGGAAATCATCTTGAGTTTCTCCTCTGTACTTGAAATCTCAGCCTGCGCACTGTCCGAAAGGTGGTTGTAGACTGCTTTCATCCCCTGTTTGATTTTATTTGCACGCTCTTTCTCTCCTCTAGTCTCGAACTTCACTTGTTTGATCACAAGCTCCAAGGCTTCCTTGTCACCTTTCGTTTTCTACAGTTCTACTGCATCTATTCTTGTGCGTGACTGTACCTCCTATGCGACACTGACTTGGAGTCTGTACAACACCTTTGTGGGTATTCTGGCTAATACCATGTTGACCTGTGCCAAATATTTCAATGGCATTTATGTTGCAGTTTCATCCATGTGCAACATGTCATTTCTTACTCTAAATATTGGACTTACCTAGGCAATTATGTGAATTGTGTATTCCTTATGTGGCGTAGTCCTTGTTGTCATTGTTGCTTCTCCCTCGGGGAAGAATTTTGTTCCCCTTTTAGACCTCTCAGCGGTTTTGATTTTCTCAAGGACCTGCTTTATTCCAGCCAGGTCGTCTTGTATCTACCCTCTTTGGTGTTTGGCTTCTTCGAAGGCCTCTGCTACACGATCTTCCACCTTCTCTACCACAAGGTCGGCATCATCCTTTGTGATCATGTACTTCGACAGTTGTTTATGTGCCTTTGCCTTCTTGCGTGATCCTCCTTTCTGTAATATTGACCTCTTAGGTGGCCTTGCTTCCTATGGGGTCGATGTTGAGGGGTTTCCCTGCCTTTTCGTAGCCCCCGGTCCTTGTTCCTTTTGTTGTGGAGAAGTGTTCCTCTGCGTTGTTGGTTTATTTTTCTTCGGTGCACTCCCCTTCATCTGTTGCATCAGTTTTGGGTGGGTTTCCCCAGCTTTATCGACTTTTTAGGTGTATTGGTGTATGATTCTGTGCTCGGTGGAACTTCTTGGGTTAGGACTGGGACCCTCTAGTCATCACGCGAGTCCTGCATGGCCATTTCTATATCGTCCTCGTTGACGCAACACCTTAGTTCTATCCACTCCTTCTGTGGGTCCATGTACACTTGGATCCACATGGTGTGCCTTGTTGCATGGAAATTGGCTATCTCGTTGTATTGCACGACCATATCTAGGGTAATTCGCCAAGTGTTGTCTATGCTTTCTTGTATTTCTGCAAAATACCTGGAAAAGGTACCCATGTTTGTGCTTTTGTGCTTGGAGTCCGAGTTTCTCCCCAACGACATGTACCGTGTCACACGGCATCGACCTATCCAGTCGTAGAAGTATGAATATGGGGGCTCCCTCCACCCCATCAATACAATTAACATGAGTAGCCACGAGTAGTGGAACTCTATGTCGAGGTCCTGCACGTATTTGCAGTCCTCAAGGAATAGGTTCAGCATGTAAGGGGCCCAACTAAGTGACATGCCATTCACACACTGCACTGCAATTGTGACGACCTCGGCAGGGACTTTCTCCTTGCGACACTTCCTCAACATTTTACAATCGAGGATTTTGGTGGCCATCCATGTCGCTGCATCATTGGTCCTTTTAACAATAATTTCGCACGAGCCCCTCTCTGTCCCATATGTCCTCTTCATTTCTTCAGCTAGAGTCTTCCCTTTTGTTTTGTCATCCAGGTACTGTGCGGGGTTCTCACCCATTGACGACAGTCCTATGATTAATGCTATCATCTCTAAGTTTATGGAGAAAGGTTGTTCCATCCATAGGAATCCTCCATGGAGGACCGCTATCAACTGCTTGATGCAGTTTTTCACCTCTTTCCCCCTTCCAAAGTGGGGAATCTCCAACATGTTTAGGATCCTTGTGTTTTCTAGGCCAGCTACCCATGGATTTGGTTGTAGAATGGGATCTCCAAAGAGCCCTATCCCTATGTTATCTAAGAACCTGTTGCGTAAATTCGGGGAATTTTCATGCGTCGGCCACATCGTGGTCTGAGTATTTTAGCTTCTCCACTCAGCCTATCAATGTTGGTGTGGTTTGCACTCCTTCCGGAATGCACGGGAGTACAATTAATGTGTCAGGCTACCTGCGTGGAAACCGTGCCATAGGTTGTTTGTTATTTTGTTTCTGTTGTTGGCTTCAGGCACCCACCTCCATCTGTCTTCTTTCTATGTCAAGGTCTAGTTGCCCAATGATATCTTCAACCAAACCCTCTTGTTTTTGTGTGGTTTCTACATTGGTGGTTTTTGATACTATTGTCTCTATCTGTGCAGTAGCTTGGCCATTTTCTTGTTGGCCCCCTCGACCATAGCATTTTCTGGTGGGTTTCATGTGTTATGCGCAGGATGTCCCTATGCACTATTGTTCAGGTTGACTTCCATGGCCGACGTGGTTGTACCCTTTCATTCTTCAACCACCGGCGTAGGGTCTATAGGTTCTGCAAAGGGTAAAGGAATTGCATCAATGAATTCCTCAAGCTGTTTGGTTTCCTACATGGCTTACCGTGCAATGCACAGACTGAACAGCAACAGGACTTACCGTGCAGTCCTTATCGTGTTTTAGGACTTACCGTGCAATGCACAGACTGCACGATTTACCTTGCTTCAGGACTCTCACACAGATATAGTGAAAACCCTGAGTTTTAATACTATGTTAGAAAAAGTAGCACATTCAACGGCCCTGCATGCTTTGTGATTAGAATTCAAACTTGTTAACCATGCCCTGCCCTTAATAGTGGATTTGAATATTGAAACTGCACCGACTTATCATATAAAATGTGATTTGAATCTTAAAACTGCACAGACTTATCATATAAACCGTGAGAATTTTTTTTTACAATGTGTAAATAATCTTGTGTGTGATCGAGAGTTGTTGTGCCTTTACTCTCATGCCATTTTCCCTCCCTCATATAACCTTTTAAATGATCAATTACAAAACAACTCCTATATTGAGCTTAGAATAGGCATTAATAAACCATATGCTCATGAACCTTTTAACCGACCCTATACTAAAATTGGCTATGAACAAATATATAGACTGAGAAAAGATGAAACAACGTTTTACTAGAGGTTTATAGCAAAATGTCCCTGCAGCTGAAGACATGTATTGCGAGGTATGGAAAACTTGGTGAGGCCGAATTCTGTAACATGGTGATTCAAAGTTGGGAATACGCAAGAATATTATTTGTTGGCTTTCACATAGTTATGAAGGATAAATTGACAGCATTGATGGTGAAATAATACTCAGTTGATGAAGAAGCTTCCTGTCTCCATTAGCTCAGTTGATGAAGAAGCTTCTCGTCTCCATTAACTCAGTTGATGACAATGAGAGAGAACACCCATCTAATCAAACACAATGCAATCCAATACAGTTGGCGTCGTCCTCTTCTATGTGTCAGCCAGCCTCACCACCCCATACCAAATATCCCGGCCTCAAACGTCATGGGAACATTTTTCACTTCAAGATTTGTGCAACTTGTTGTACTCGCTTCCAATGCATATAGTACTAAGGCTGCAAAACCATCACATACTTATTAATGTTGCAGAACCATTACAGACTTATTAATGCTGCAGAACCATCCAGGAACCAAGTGATGGGTTTAAAGGATGCCATAGTTTCCATAATTTATTGAAGAAAGTGTATTCTAGTCAGTTACGTGCAGGCAATCTCAAAATTCACTAAACTCTAATTATGAATTTCCCTTGATTCATTTGACGTGATGTATGGCTTGAACACCATGATCGTGATGGATGAACATACCATTTTCACTGGTGAGAATGTCCGCTCTGAGTGTTATCTAAGTAATGTTCGTAGTTATTTCAAAGCTTTTTAAATTGTGTTATTGAATGAAATTGTACATATATTCACCGATGCAACTTAAAACACCTTGGACAAAGTGTAAATTCTCTAGAACATATAATCTCCAGCAAAGAAGGAGTAATCTTCAGCAAAGAAGGAGTAGGCTAACTCAGCAACAAACAGACTTGCTAAGGCTACAAATGGGCCAAATCTAAGCTATGGAAAAGAGGAGAATAATTCAACTTTTGAGAGCAAAGTTACTCTAGAGAAATTATTCACTTCATATTGAGTCTGCATCCCTTTGTCCTTTTAAGTCTGAACACAGTGTTCAGCCCCCAAGATCTTCCCTACTTGATTGAGAACCTCATTGTCTCTCTTATATGAGCTTGCCTTTGGTGGAGGATTGAAGTGGTGGAGGCCCAGCTGGAAGGAACTTAGTTTATCGGTTCCAAACCGTACTGACACAAAAGTTTGAAATTCATTCACTTATGTTGATTACATTTTAATAGAAATACCTTTTTTTCGTCCAATTAATATCTTGCAAATATTTGAATTGTTATTCCATGAGCGTATTTGTTATGAATGTTGATGGATTATGCTATTGAATGTGCTAACATCATATATTATCACCATATGCTTGTGTTTTTTGGTTGTTGAGGACAAGTTGCAGGTGTATTGCTTTGAGTCAAAGTGCTCAATGGTGGACTTCATCGAACGTCTAGAAGAGGTAAGCCTTTCATCTTGTCTTTCTAGCATATTTGTTTATATATCATATCTGAGATTAGAGTTGATTTCTGCAGTCATTTCCATCTATTGTGGTTTACCCTTAGCCATAGAGAGATTTTCCTCATAACAGAATTGGCGACCATAGTGGGGATAAAATCTTATTTTTCGGGGTTTGGAGAGTTTTTCTCCTTCGATTGCTCTCATTTATATTGAGTTTCTTGTTGTATGATTTCTTAACAACCTTTGTTCACTCTGAGTCTGAGTTTCTTATCCTTCTCCTTAGCCTAGCTATGTTTTAACACTTATACGCGGGTTTTTTCCTAACGGTCGCATACATACGTGTGTTTTCCTTCTGCAAGAAGCGTATATATGCACTTTTCCCTTGAACAATCGTGTAAATCACCCTTTGTTGCTTGGTTGTTGGGTTTGATGGTTGATGGGTAGGTTTTGATGATTTTTTAGTCTTCTTAGGTCTCTGTTATGACTGTTAAGTGTCTATGGAATGACAGGAAACCTTTCTTTGGTTGATTTTTTTGGCGGTGTCTTTCTCATCATCCTTTTCATTTGACTGTCCTTGCATCTTAGGATGGGTGTTTTTCTTCTTGATATCCTACTTGGTTTGTCTATGTTTACACACAATAGAGTTTTATATCAAGTTTTTGTTCAGTCCTTTCATTTTCATTCATTTATATTGAAAATACAAAAATATTAGGCATTTTACATTGTTGGCATTTTGATCTTTTGAGTCCTTATCATTGATCTTAGTACATGTAAAGAAAGATTGCATTTTATTTAGAATTGTAGAACTGAATTGTGAATTTCTTTTTGAAAAGCATATCATTTATTGAGAATTGAAGTTAGGACTTTGCATTGTATTCATATTCATTTATTTTACTTGTTGAGTCATAACATCACTAGTTTCATGACCACACCTTCTTGAGTAAGAAAGGCCACTAAAAGTAACGCTATAATCTAAAATTGATTAGTAACAATTTTATTTTTCTAGGGTGAACAAACTAGCTTAGGATTTATAGCCTTGGAATAAGATTTTGTGAGTAAAATTCTCCAAGGCTATTAAATCAACATATGTGTCTGACTAAGGGAGTGAATAAATCCATTGTATAATCGGTAATAATAGGAGGCTCCGCTTACACCGGAGTTAAGCACGAGGTTGTGTGAGGTTGGTTGAAGGGATATCCCCTCGATACCTTCTTGGTGTCAGATATATTTCTGGGGATCTTGCTAGTACCCTTACCTCTGTGAGAGGCGGTGCTTTCAAGGTTTCAAGCTTTGTTACCCTGCCCATACGGTGGACCTAAATTTGTGGTTGTAACATTTAAAGTAGAAGTATAAACTTTCTACATTTTATTTATTATAAAAGAATTGATAAAAGAATGGTTTGGTATCATAATTTTTTATTATGAAAATAAATTTAATTTCTTTAAAAATTTAGTATGTAGGTTTTCACAGTTGGTCATAATAGTGCTTACATCTTTTAGAGATTTAATGTGTGAGTTTTCTAAGAGTGGACACTCCATTCATCTTCAGGTAAGAATGGAGTGTCCACCCATTCTTGCAACGGATTTGAAAACTCACACACAGTTAATTCTTCAAAAATCTTTATTACATTTAAATTCAAAAATCTTTATTTCTTTTAAATTGTTAAATCTCTCAATAATTAAACATGGTACAACGATCCTAGCTTCCTCCTTCATGAATCTACTATATCATTGACAACTTGTGAACTTATCTTATCTCTCTATTATCCTATCTACTTTAAGAATTATAAATTATTAATTAAGAAATATTAATTACTAATTATTATAATTAATGATAATTAATAATGATTAATTAATAATTAATTAATGAGAAATAAAATAATAGATAATATCATAAAATAATAAAGTAATACATGTAATAATAATAAAATAAAGATAGTACAAAAGCAAAAATAAAGTAATCATATAATGTATTAACTATCTAGTGTAGATCAATTTTAACTCTAGATATGATGGTCTAGAGGGATCAATAGATGAGAATGTTAGATCTCTTACTCTTCTTCCAAAATCCAGAAGTATATTATGGTAATAATGATATTGGTATAGAGAGAAGGTTTGTCACTCTTATTCCATAAACTATCAATAAATAGTAATGCATAAGGAGAAGAGTAAGATGAACATTTCTCATAATTAAACAATATATGATGTTAAATAATAAATATAATAATAAATAGAGTATATGATAATTCTTATCCCATAATTAAACAATAGATATAGTACTAGTATTGGTCATGAGAAAAGTTATATGGTTGATTTTGAAATTCAATAAAAAAATATAGTTTAAAAAAATATAATTACATGACAAAAAAATTATTTTTGAAAAATATTGATTATAGAAAAATGACAAAAAAAATTATTTAATACTATTAAGTTTGTGGATTGCATAAATAAAATAATTTTATTATTATTAGTATTTGTTATAGATATGAATTTGCTTCATTTTTATAATTTATATTTAGTTTTATTTATGTCTTATAATTTACAAATATTTATTAAAATGATATTTAAAATTGGAAAAAGATAATAAAAATTAAATACATTTTTATGTAATATGAAAAATTATTATAATCATATGAATAGATTGGAAAAATATTACACCTAGCAATTTACACCAAATAAAATTAATAATTAAAAGATTTTTAAAGGCATTAGTAGGACAATACCAGGTTCAACATGGATAAAAATAAGAATTACAACTTTTCTTAATTTAGAGCCACAATAAAGTAGTCAAATTTCATTTGAACGACAATTAAAAAAAGGGTTTGTCTAAATGTTCTAAGTTTTGGTTTTTTCATGGAAATCTGACAATATTTAGGTGAAATTGCATCTTTGTTGTATAAATTGCATTTTGGAATGCATAAATGAATTTAGCCTCTTGAAAAATCCCTTGAACATTTAGATTATACATATTCAGCACTTAAATCTGCAATTCCAACAATGTTTAATCAAATTTAGAACAAAATTGATCAAAAACTATATAAGAAAAAAATGAGAATGTAAAATATTTAGACTATGCTTGGAATATATGTTTTCTTATTTTCGCTATTAAATATACTTTCCAATGTGCTAATTGAGTGTACACTGAAAACTCGTGAGTGTGCATATTGAAATGAGTTGATGATTCTTGTATCTTTCAACCAAAATTCTTTACAAAACTATTCTAAGGATAACATCAAATCATTATAACAAACTTCACTCATTTCCAAAATAAATAAAAAAATTACAGAAGAAATCAAAGTTTAAACTTTGTCATGTTAAATTTATTGTACAAATTAGAAATTTTCAATTCATGTAGATACCAAATTTAAGATCCTCTGGATGGGGTGACATATGGTGCACACATGTCAACAGATGTGTTGGCTACAAGGGCATTTAAGGCCCCTCGTTGCCACCCTCCTTCCCTGTCCAGTCGATATGCCTAGCATTCTCTTCCGCCAAGGTTCATTGTGTTGGGAGGTAATGACAGTCTTAATGGTGACTTGAGTTTCACTCCTTGGTACAGGCACAAAGCAACAAAGTTGCATTAACCAAGCACTCATGGAAATCCGAGCCATCAATTCCTTCATCCTCACGTTGATTTTTCCTCCCAGTGCTTTTTATGTCTGGCATTTGGATTTAGTTTATCGTTTCCCCTTGGCTGTTATACTCCGCGCCTACATTACCTTAGTAATTCTTCCTCTATTTCTCCTCTGCACCTTTGGCCACCTGTTATAGCAATATTTGCCTCACCCTATGAAAACTTGCACAGAAGGCCTTCTTCCATTTCCCTATGCAGACTTGAAGTCCCTTTTTGCAAATCCCAGAGCTAAAAACATCATTTTTCCACATATACTCACCCTACCTATAGTAAAACATGTGTATACACAGGTTGCACACACTATAGCCCGTGTACATCAGGATTTGTGCCCAAAATTAAAAAATGGTGTCAGGTTTCCATATCACATCACGAGATCCATGATCCTTGACCTTCCATATACTGGAAATGTTTTGACTCGACCCTTCAATTCCACTTGAAGGCTACAAATGGGACAAATCCGAGCTATGGAAAAGAGGAGAAGAATTCAACTTTGAGAGCAAAGTTACTCTAGAGAAATTATTCACTTCATATTGAGTATGCATCCTTTTGTCCTTTTAAGTATGAACACATTGTTCAGCCACCAAGATCTTCCCTACTTGATTGAGAACCCCATTGTCTCTCTTATATGAGATTGCCTTTGGTGGAGGATTGAAGTAGTGGAGGTCGAGCTGGAAGGAACTTAATTTCTTGGTTCCAAACTATGTCGACACAGAAGTTTGAAATTCATTCACTTCTATTGATTACATTTTAATAGAAATACCATTTTCTCGTCCAATTAATATCTTGCAAATATTTGAATTGTTATTCCATGGGCGTATTTGTTATGAATGTTGATGGATTACGCTATTGAATGTGATAACATCATATATTATCACCATATGCTTGCATTTTTTGGTTGTTGAGGACAAGTTGCAGGTGTATTGCTTTGAGTCAAAGTGCTCAACGGTGGACTTCATCGAACGTCTAGACGAGGTAGGCCTTTTATCTTTTCTTGCTAGCATATTTGTTTATATATCATACCTAAGATTAGAGTTGATTTCTGCAGTCATTTCCATCTATTGTGGTTTACCCCTAGCCATAGAGAGATTTTCCTAGTAACAGAATTGGTGACCATACTGGGGATAGAATCTTCTTTTTTGGGGTTTGGAGTGTTTTTCTCCTTAGATTGGTCTGGTTTATATTGAATTTCTTGTCGTATGATTGCTTGAAAACCTATGTTCACTCTAATTCTCAGTTTCTTAGCCTTCTCCATAGCCTGGTTGTGTTTTAACACATATACGCAATTGTTTTTCCTAGCAGTCACGTACATACGCGTGTTGCCCTTCTGCAAGAAGCGTATATATGCGATTTTCCCTTGAACAGTCGCGTGCATCACCCTTTGTTGCTTGGTTGCTGGGTAGGTTTTGATGATTGTTGAGTCTTCTTGGGTCTCTTTTATGACTGTTAAGTGTCTGTGGAATGACAAGAAACCTTTCTTTGGTTGAATTTTTGGGCGGTGTCTTTCTCATCATCCTTTTCATTTGACTATCCTTGCATCTTGAACTGGGTGATTTTTTTCTTGATATCCTACTTGGTTTGTCTCTGTTTACACACAGTAGAGTTTTTATATCAAGTTTTTGTTCAGTCCTTGCATTTTCATTTCTTTATATTGAAAATACAAAAATATTAGGCAGTTTACATTGTTGACATTTTGATCTTTTGAGTCCTTATCATTGATCTTAGTACATGTAAAGAAAGATTGCATTTTATTTAGAATTGCAGAACTGAATTCAGAATTTCATTTTGAAAAGCATATCATTTATTAAGAATTGAAGTTAGGACTTTGCATTGTATTCATATTCATTTATTTTACTTGTTGAGTCATAACATCACTAGTTTCACGACCACACCTTTTTGAGTAAGAAAGGCCACTAAAAGTAATGTTGTAATGTAAAATTGATAAGTAACAATTTTATTTTTCTAGGGTGCACAAACTAGCTTAGGATTTAGAGCCTTGGAATAGGATTTTGTTAGTAAACTTCTCCAAGGATATTAAATCAACATATGTTTCTGACTAAGGGAGTGGAGAAATCCATTGTATAATCGGTAATAATAGGAGGCTCTGCTTACACCAGAGTTAAGAACGAGGTTGTGTGAGGTTGGTTGAAGGGATATCCCCTCGATACCTTCTTAGAATCAGACATATATATGGGGATCTATCCTATATGGGGATCTTGCTAGTACCCTTACCTCTATGAGAGGCGGTGCTTTCAAGGTTTCAGGCTTTGTTACCCTGGCCATACAGAGGACCTAACTTACGGCTGTGCGTCTGTGCATCGGTTATATCATGGTTTCTTAGTTGTTTGACTTAGGTACCACATAGGTTACTTGCAGGGGTTATTCTGCAGGTACCCTAGGTTAGATAAGGGTCGGACAACACACAACCTTGATGGAGGATTACCTCTCTTGGGGGATCTGACCGACTGGTTGTTAATCCTACGAGGACCCTTATAACTGATTTTGATACCTCTGATATTTAGCAGAGGAGTCTCAGGCCCCTTTTGGGTGAGGCATACCTACTTTAGAGAGGGAGGCCCCTTTTAACCACTTTATCTTGTTTGTGTACATATTGTCCTTTTGATTATTTTTGGTGTGATCTTTGATTATTAGTGGACCTTTGTGATTTTATATCATGCCTCGAGTTGCCATTATCATCGATAGTGGAGTCCATTTGGCTCCCGCATTTATTGCTACCTCCCCCATGACATTCACTCATTTCATGGGGACGAATCCGTCCTCTTTTCATAATGGTATGAAAAATTATTATACTCATTCCATGCCTTGGGTCTCTAATCATTTTCCTATTGATATGCCAAACATGCCTTCACCCTTTCCATCCTCTCCCTTGCCTGCTTATATTTATCCTAGTTTTGGATCTAGGGGCATGATGACTCCGCTATCCACATCTTCATTTGATAAGAGTCATGTCCCTCAACCAACTCTCATTGCAGGAGGTTGGAATATCCCTTCTTGCGAATTCAATCCTAACCATGCTTTTTCCGAATCTAGTGCTCAAATGGGTGGTTATTCTACTTATTACGCCATGTTCATTTATCCTTTGTCCACTATGACAGTTCCTACGAACACTCTTCCCATGGTGGGTCTCCATATGTCCTCTAGTATTCCATACAGAAGAAATCATTTTTATGGTACGAGCTACCATCTTCACGAAACCCTTCACATGGGGGAAACATATATCCTCACTTGAGTAATCCTTATCACTCTTTTTTCTCTTCGCAGACATCTACTTCAGTGATGATGCCTATACAAACCACTATGGATCAATTAGGCAAAGGGTACTACCTTTTCGGACAAGGACATGGTGTAAATCAGGAACCTTCCTAGCCCACAATGTCTCAAAACCAATCTTTCCCAGGACCTTGGTCTCAAATTCCACAACTCACCAACGCCACCAGTCTAGTCACTACTAGTCATACTGTAATTCCATCACCAACCTCTTCTATTCATGTTGGAGACTGGTTGACAACCTCTGCATGCCATGTTGAAGACTCACAACCAACCATTGCAAGTCATGCTGGGGTCATCGCTCTAGTCGCCATGAGTCATCCTGACATCACATCTCTAGCCTCTGATAGTCACGTTGAGAGCATGCCGCCAGCCATTTTGAATGACGTTAGGGGAATTCATACAATTGAGAAGCCTAGATGTGTAAGATGTAATCCCAAGCTCCTTTACAAGATTTGCGAAGGAGATCACCTTACTCATTTGTGTCCTTCTACTGTTGGGATACTGGAAGTGTGGTCCTCACCTGGGGGCCCTTCAAGTTCTGAGTCATCTTTGGTTTCCCTACACTTCATTTCTCCTTTGATTGACACGGCAACCATGCCGATGCAATCATCACCTAAACCCACTCCTATTTTTTAGAGTGGTGTGTCTCATGGCCTTGTTGTCACACATCCTATTCAACCAATGGTTGAAGAAGTGGTCATACCGATGCAATCTCTAGTCAATCCAACTCTTCTTTTGGAGGGTGATGCGTATTTCAACCTTGTCATTAGCATTTCTAGTATTGTACCTTCTGAACAAGAGAGAGTTTTACTCTCCCCGGGTACTCTCCCTCCGAGTCTTGGAGAGGTTCCCTTTGACTGGGATGGTTTGGTGGGTTATCCAATTCGTACTCCCATGCCTTTTCAAGTAAGAGACATTATCCAGTATATCGTGGAGAAGGTAACCTCCGCTAGAACTTTATCCTCCTCAACTTGGAGAGCTTTGGGTTTTCCCAAGCTTGTGCCAGCTATTCATAAGATGCTAACTTTTCACAGAAATACTACATCGGAGCCTTGTCCTCCCCCATTACATGTCACCTAGAAACCCCCCAACGAGTCTGATTTAAGCTCTTTTTCATCTCGTCTAAAAAATGAAAATATTGTCTAGTGAATTTGTCCCTTTCACACTCATTAATTGGATTTGAAAGGTCATGAGTCTTGTTTAAACTCTTTTCTGATTCATTTTCAAAAAGAGAAAATATTGTCGAGTGAACTTGTCTCTTTCATACTCGTAAATTGGATTTGAAAGGACATCTATTTGGTGCAATTTTATCCCTTTTCCAAACCAAGTAGACTAAGAATACGAAAAATGACATTTTTTGGCATTAAGTTGTAATTGCATCTCATGCCCTTCCTTGCAGTATTGAGCCTATTGTCGGTTCTCGCTTTTGTGTTATAAGCCATTCACCTCAACAATTTGCATCCTCAACCAAGCAGAGCCTTGTTTATATCATTTGTAGCTTGAAACCTTATACCCAAGAGGAAACATTCCCTCACGTGTCCATCTTCCGCATGCACCTCCTTGCATTGAGCATAGGTATGTTCCACTGCTGGAACTAGTTTTTCTTACTTGCGACACTCATTTCCTCCTTTGTTTCATAACATTCATTTGACTATGAAAAAATATAAAAAAAGTACGAGAGGGAAGGGAATATTATCTTATAATGGCAGCAATCGTGTCGCCTTTGAACAAAGAACAAAATTTTTGAGTCCACTTGTCATCAAAATTTTGGGTTTAGCATGACCTTAGGAAGTTGATCTCATTACAGAGAGTTTACTCCCCCAAATGATTACTCTTCCAGCCCTAGAGTCCTATGAGTACCTAGAGGCTTGCAGTCATTAGTGGCAAGTTCTCTCACCATCGACAGTTGGGAATACATTAATGTCTCTTGATCGATGGATTCTTCATGTGTTCGAAACCGACTCCTTTATTCACACTTGTAAGCATGTACTTGATGCCTTGATACCTACTTTCATTATTGGTAGGTTGTCTCACGTTTGTTAACGGTATACCTCAATGACTGGTAATCAAATGAAGTCTCATTATGTTCGACCTCAACTCCTTTATTCACACGATGTAGACTTTCACCTTTGGCGGATTGTGTAGAAGACTTGAAGACATCATTTTATAGTCGTAGATTTCTTGAGTTGTTTCTACCTTTCATTGGACCAGTACCTATGTGACTTCGGTGATCATGGGAGATCAGATTGTACTCCATCGTATGCAGATATCTTCAGATTTATTTTAAGACTGGTTTTAATGGGCCTTGTCCATGACTATGACAGCCTTTGGCATGTAGCCACCTTTTTATTGCCTATTCATGTCCATGGACAGTTGTTTGGTATATTTTCACTTGGATCCGTAGTGTAATTCAAATTTTCATCCATGTATGCAAAGTCAGTACAAATTGTAATGAGCAACTAGTTCTTCGAGTTGGGTCCCCATTACTCCACTTATGGGTCCTATAATGTATTTAGACCATCGCAGATACTCCTCTGAACTCACACATTAGGGGGCATCTGTTATAGTAATATTTGCCTCACACTATGCAAACTTGCACAGAAGGCCTTGTTCCATTTCCCTATGCAGACTTGAAGTCCCTTTTTGCAAATCCCAGAGCTAAAAACATTATTTTTCCACATATATGCTCCCTACCTATAGTACAACATGTGTATGTGCAGGTTGCACGACTACAGCCTGTGTACATCGGGATTTGTGCCCAAAATTAAAAAATGGTGTCAGGTTTCCATGTCACGTCACGAGATCCATGATCCTTGACCTTCCATATACTGGAAAATTTCTGACTCGACCCTTCATTTCCACTTGAAGGCTACAAATTGGCCAAATCCAAGCTATGGAAAAGAGAAGAAGAATTCAACTTTGAGAGCAAAGTTACTCTAGATAAATTATTCACTTCATATTGAGTCTGCATCCCTTTGTCCTTTTAAGTCTGAACAAATTGTTCAACCCCCAAGCTCTTCCCTACTTGATTGAGAAACTCATTGTCTCTCTTATATTAGCTTTCCTTTGGTGGAGGATTGAAGTGGTGGAGGCCCAACTAGAAGGAGCTTAGTTTCTCGGTTTCGAACCGCGCCGACACGGAAGTTTGCAATTCATTCACTTCTGTTGATTACATTTTAATAGAAATAATCTTTTCTCGTCCAATTAATATCTTGCAAATATTTTAATTGTTATTCCATGGGCATATTTGTTGTGAATGTTGATGGATTATGCTATTGAATGTGCTAACATCATATATTATCACCATATGCTTGCGTTTTTTTGTTGTTGTTTTTTTTACAATAATGACTAATTTGTATTAAGGGCCGACAAACTAGTTGTCGGGTGCTTTACAACATAAGTAATCCGCTAGGAATAAAAGTTGGAGCTCTTGATTCAACATTCCAGGCGAGCTAGAATTCCAGTGTAAAGGAGCCTAGATTACCAAGGTATTAATGTTGTCTCTTCTGGAGGTGGACTTAGTTTCTTTTTCCCTCCTCATTTTCCTTCACCTGTGCTGACTTATTTTTGGCCCATTCTTCAGACAGTTTATCTATTTTGGTTTCAATCTTGCTTAGGCGCTTCCCAACATCTACATGCACATTTTCTATATCCTTGAAATGGGCTTATGAATCGGATGTGAGATCCTCACGCGGGTTTTTGAGATCCTGAACGAGCAGCTTGTATATTTTTACTCTGACTAAGTTGTTATTCAACATGCTTCTTTCTTTCTCTCTGACCATGGCCTTCAGGTTGATGAGGTCCATTTGCATCTCTCCCAACCTTTCTTCCAGTGATAGCCCGAGCTTGGAGCTGGAGGCCATTAATGAAAAATGCAAAATCTTAACCTTCTCAGCGCTCGGAGTGCTTCCCCAGCTTGGACTCATTTGAATGCTTCTGCTTCTCTTGAAGTCTCAGCTGCAAAAATAACCTCTACACGCCCAGACTTCACGTGAGTCTATGCCATTCGGTATGGCCTCCACCTCCTTTCCTGAAATGTCTCAGCCGCAGAAATAGCCTCCATGCACCTAGGCTTCACGTGAGTCTTTGCCATTTGGAATGGCCTCGACCTCCTTTCCTGAAAATGGTCGGAAGGAGAGATGACCAATGCTAGTGGTTGGGATTTTCAAATCGCCCATGAAGACAATCAAGCAACGTATCTACCTGCAGGGGAATGAGTGCTTTCCTAACATACTAACAACGTTCAATTGGGTCATGTGAGTGAGTTATTTGTACCTTTTGGAGTCTGTCCTTCTACGGAATGGGTGAAAACATTTCAATGACGTTCACTATTAGCTTGGCCTTGCCCATGGTCATTCCTCTATTTGCTTCGAAGTCGGCTTGAGTGTTTAGCCCTTGCAGTATGTGGTAGAACTTGACCTCCTTGAAATTATGCAGCAGTAGGGTTAGTTTCCTGAGAATTTGACTAAGTTTGAGGTTGTTTGGCCTCCTTCTCGTATTTAAGGCTTGAATGATTATTTTGGAGTCTCTGAAGACCACCAAGTTCTGGATGCTTTTGGAAACAGCTAGACTAAGGCCCTACAAGAGCGCGAGCGCCTCTGCCATGTTGTTGGTTTCAATGCCTAGCCCCCAAGAGTAGGAGACCACCGGTATGCCTGAAGGGTCTATTAGGAACCCTCCCCCACCAGCTGCCCCTGGGTTCCCTTTCAATGCTCCATCGAATGACAAATTGTGCATTCCTAAAGAGAACCTCCACTTGATGAATTCTTGTTCTTCCAACCTGACTTCCCAGCTTGCTCTCAGGACTGAATTGGTAGCTAATCGGTGATGGTGGTTTGGGACAAGCTATTTTAGCCACTGTTCTTCTTCTGATTCCAGGGTGTCTGCATTCCGAAGCTTGGTCTGGGCGTCTAGTGCCTCGCTCAGAAGTTCTTTGGTTTTCATTGCCACTTGGATTGGATTTCAACTTTTCTCATTGAAAAGCCTGTTGTTTCTTTCCAGCTAGATTTTCCACATTACAAACTTGGGCAACTGCATCCAACTTGCTTTGAGTAGATCCTTTTTCCTCATGGATAATGGGGAGCGATTTGCCCAAGTTCTTAGAAGATCCAAAGTCGTGGAGGGAAGTGTTAATTTTTCAAGACCTAGCATTACTACATTCTCCCAAACCTCTTTTGCATAAGGGCAAGTGAGTAGTAGGTGGTCAATAGTTTCCTCTTCAGATATGCAAAACGGGCATCTTGAGGGGCCTTTCCACCCTCTTTGTCTTAAGTTTTCACTTGTCAGAATGCTTTTGTGTGCCATTGTCCAAGTGAACATGTCAATTTTGGGGATCGAATAGTCTTCCATGGTGTAGGATCTGGGGGGACGTGGGGAATTGCTTGAAGAGTCGTGTAACATGTGGTTGTAGAGTAAGTTCTGGTGGTTGTGCCCCAACCTCTTTTATCCTTGGTTGAGGCTTTCAAGGGGGATTTCCCTTGCAGCTTCTCCAACAGAGTTTTGGCTTCAATTTCATGTATTTATAAGTAGTTCCCCAGGTCCCATTCTTTCCAATTCCTTGCCTTGTTTTCTTCCAATTTAGAAATGTCCCATAGTGTAAGAAGGTTGATGGAGTGAAGCAAGGATTTTATATTGGACAAGCCTCCCTAGTGGTCTAATGACAACTCCCCTAATATCGATTCCTCCTAGACCCTTATGCATTTCTTGTTGCTAGGGATCCAGGTGAGATTGGAATTGAAGTGATCTAAGGACCTGAGACAGAGTGTGAGAATTGGCGAACCTTTAAGGACCTTTGGTGGGCGTTCCAGACTTCTGATGCATTTCCCTGGGAAGTATTTTTTCCATAGGACTTCCTTTCTCCAGGAGGATTTGCTAGAGACTAAATTCCACAGAATTTTGGCCCCCATTGCTAGATTTTGGGTAGCTATGTCTCTGATTTGGAGGCCACCTTCTAGGATCGCCTTTTTTATTTTTTCCCAGCTTATTAGATGGAGTTTTCTCTCAGAATTCTTTCCACCTTCCCACAAAAATCTTCTCAGCCGATGGTTTTTGGCGCAAGAAGTATTGAATTTTAGTAAATTGGGAGACTTGTCAGAACGGATTTCAACAAGATCACTTTCCCTGCCAGATTTAACCAAGTTTCCCCCCAGGCTTGAATGTGGATCTTTATTTTGTCCAGGAGCAGAAGCCAATGAACCAACTTGGGAGTTGTTTTGAAAATTGGTATTCCAAGATATTTGAAAGAGTCCCAATTAGTTGATCCTTCCATTTCTAAAAATCTGGTGATTTCCAGCATCTCTCTTGGTGAGAAATTCCAGCCATAGACTTTACACATTTGATCATTGGTTTTACTACCTGAGACTTCTTTGTATCGTTCAAGATCCTGCTTGAAATTTCTAGCTGTTTGGACACTCACTTCACCAAGAAGAAGGGTTTCATCTGCAAATTGCGTGTGGTTGATGTATTTGACAGTTGACACCATTTTGAGGCCAAAGAGGGAGCGGGCCTGCTGACAGTGTTCTAGCTAGAAGCTTAGGACTGAAGCTTGGATGGCGTACAGTAGTGGAGATAGGGGACAGCCTTGTCTCAGTCCTCTGGAGGCTTGGAAGTAATGGGATGATCGACCATTCACCAACGGGGAGATCCACGAGGCAGCTATACAAGTTGTGATCCAGTTTATAAATTTTTCAGCAAATCCCATTTTTCTCATTACTTGGAAGAGGAAATCGTGTCTTACTCTATCAAAAGCATTGGCTAAGTCTAGATTAATGATCATGCCTTTCTATTTACGCTAACTTCTAGAGTGTATTTCTTCTTGGACCAACACTATGTTGTCCAGAATTTGGTGCCCTTTGATGAAGTTGCCTTGATTTTTCTGGGATGATGCCTGGAAGGATTCTTTGAGCCTGGTCGCGATGATTTTTGTGACCAGTTTGTAGCTAGTGTTGCAGAGGGAAATTGGGTAGAATCTGTTGATGTTGCTCACCCATTTTTCTTTCGATATCAGCGTGAAGAATGTTGAGTTTGTGCTTCCCCCGATTTTGAAGCAATTTTGGGATTTCCAGACCATTCTTAGCAGATCTTCTTTGATGATTGGCTAGAATGCTAGAATTTAATATTAGGGTTAGAGTTAGGATTTCAGATTGGGTGAATAATTTTACATGGTTTAATACATGAGTATATAAAATAGATATGCACATCAAAATTACACACATTAAATAGACGAAAACCGAAGCATATTAACTTCAAAATATTCTTATGGAAAGAAAACACAAATATTTATCAAAAATAAAATTTAAGCACATAAGTGAAGTTTAAAATCTTCTTTTTATTTAAATATAAAAACATAAACAAAAATATGTTTCATATAGATCAATAGTAAATATATAATAAAAAAAAAACTGAAGGAACATAATAATTTTCTTCAAAGGAATCAACCACTTGACTTGTACTATGTCACAAATGTTGACAAATTATTAAAACATGTAAACATTTTAATTGTAATACATTGTGATTGGAACGTTGATGTTGGTCATGGATTTCACCTTCAGAGAGAGAAGAAACCAGATTTGGAATCGACACTACGACACATCAATGAAATGTAAATAGTTTAATGGTAAGGAATTGTTATTGGAACGATGATGTCGGTCTTGGATTTCACCTTTAAAGAGACCAGTGACTAGATTTGAAATTGTTCCATGGGGTAAGACACTGCCACGCGTCAATTCAATGTTTATAATGAGTAATATGAAACAAATATCCCCATACACCATATAGGGTTTGTGAATAAATTTGATAGAGAAAACAATTAAAATAAGAACAACAAAAATAGATAAATATTGAAAACCTACCCATATTTGCAATGGATACAAAATTTAAATGAATATGAAAACCAAGACAATAAGAATTAGTTGTGTTGTCTACAATTGATCTGGGATCCTACGAACTCTACAAAAGGATATATTGTAATCTAACCAAGTACTGCTCCTGTTGGTGGTCTTCCACTAAATCCTAGAGATGCCAAAGTAGCAATGTGCATGCATGATTGAACAAGTCAAGATATCATAAACTGTAAGTAAATTTTTAAAGGTAATAGGATCTATACACAATCAAATACCATTACCATGAAAGGTTGGAAATTTCAACTCCAGGTGTAGCTGATTGGTGAAATAAATGGGTCGTAGACTCTCATGAGGTTCGATTTCCCTATCGCACCGACGTTATCTTATTCTTGTCACAATAGCTTTCCCAAAGAGGAAGAAGATAACTGATAAAAAATGGAGAGATGGCGATGGGTAGTAAACAACCCCATTGGAGAGACGAAGAGGGAATTAAAGAACCCTACATAGTAACGCAACAGTGACCCAATCGAGTGTCGGCACTCAAGAACCGAACGGACTAGAAAACCTCACGCATGGTAGTAAAAACCAAACGCCATACTGTAAAATGGCACATGTCGTTCTCAAAGAAATAGGTGTCATGGGAGATATGGTGGTAGGTTAGATTAAATGTGGCAGAAGGAGGAAGTGTAATTAACATTAATTAATGATGTTCAGTAATGACTAACAACCAACTTTTGACATGCAAGGAAGTTATTTCCCTAAATATGAACCCTTCATTTATGAACACGATGAAGAATATTCCATTTTTATTTAATTATGTCCATTGAAAAGGCATATAATATTAAAAACCTATTTAATCTGGCTCTTTTCAATAGGTGTACGCCTATTGGCATAACTATTTACAAGAAAATCTAATAAAATCCATAATTATCTTAATATTATTGACCTTCATATTTAGTTAAATTATATTGTTAAACTCTATTATGCTTAGATTGAGCAACACAATTAAAAATATCCAATCTAAACACTACTATGATCATTTTCCATTTCCATTTATCTTAAATATTGTCTACCCCACACATATTATGTATTTAAAATCTAACAAGGGAAATAACTACAAAACACCTAATCCAGGACTTAGGATTATGTTTATGTTGTCTTATCATTGATGATAATATATTTCTATAAATAATATAACTAATAAGTTCATTTTCAACTACTAATTTATGAAATGTTGTCAATTTTTTAATGTAATGTTGTGGTAGATTAGGTTCATGCTCAATGGGTTAGATTTTATTTACAAGAATTTAAAGTGACTGGTTTCCTATTGAGAATGGTTTATATACGAGTTGGTATGTGTAATTTGTTTATCATCTAATCAGAACAACTATCACCACCCTAATATCTTCTAAGTTGGAAATGGTTATTATTTAATTGAGATGTGACTAATTAGTTTGGATTATCATTACTTGAGTTAATCAATATCTACATATATAATATATTAATAAATTATAAATAAATTACTTTTAAAAGTTATCCTTTTAAAAATAAATATTAGAGATTTTTTAATTTATTTTTAAAAAATTTAACATAGTTAAAA
>ML821261.1:42736-86001 GCA_009831015.1 Picea engelmannii
ATATATATATATTTTATTATTTTTATCTTATATAAATTTTAAATAATCCGTCTATGATAAGTAAAATTTCTTTGAATATATTTATTTGTTTTATAATTTTATTATTTTTTATCTTATATAAATTTTAAGTAATCCGTTTATTTATTTTATGCAGTTTATTTATTTTATTATTTTTTATCTTATATAAATTTTAAGTAATCGGTTATGATAGGTAAAATTTCTTTGAATATATTTATTTATTTTATTATTTTTTATCTTATATAAATTTTAAGTAATCCGTTTATTTTTTATCTTATATAAATTTTAAGTAATCCGTTTATGATAGGTGGAGTGTTTACTTAATATATTAATATATTATTGGTTTTTTATATTAAAGAATTAAAACGGTTGGGCAAGGTTCAATTCTCGTGAGGGCTTTACCTGGAGCCATGGGGACACCTTGAGGTAGTGGTCGAACGTGTGGTTGCACCCAGAGATACTATATTAAATGGTATCGTGACCCGTGCACACATAAGTGGATCAAAGCCCACCCCATGTCCTTCAAATTTTGGTCCCCGAGGTGTAGGACAGTCGGTGACGGAGTGTGTTGTTAAGCCACGGTTCGAAACCTGCGGGGACAAAAAATCCAACCATGTGCGATCCCCGAGTGATTTTGATGGCTTAGATGCCCCTGAGTCGCGGTTTCTCAAGCCACAGGTTAATCGCAGGTTCTGCACAAATTAACAAACAAAAAAAAAAATATTAAAGAATTAAAGAATTTGTTTTTATTAACCATACATAATAAATAAAAAATAAAAAATACACATAATTCATAAGTTAATATAATCAATCTTAACATTTAAAAATTGAGGGACTACACATCATTCATAAATCAATTTTAATAATTTAAAAATTTACACATCATTTATAAGTTAACATAATCAATCTTAACATTTTAAATTTAGTGACTAAACATCATTTATGATGATGATGATTAATGTTTACTGAGATCAATTTGTTTATAGGACCCTAAGAAGATAAGAGATTACTTGGATTTCTTTAAAATTGTATTTTTGTGCTCAAAAATAATTCAGAGAAGTGTTCCAAGATCACCATAGTTTTGATGACTTAGGAGGTTAGGAAGGTCTGTATTGTGGAAAATATTTTTAAATTGTGATCTAATTTGGGAATACATAGGGCAATCTAAGAGTAAGTGTTTTCCATCTTCAACCCTCGTAATGTCACAAATATTGTATATTCTTTCATCCCACGGTGTTTTTGGAATTTTCCAAAGCCTAATTGTAGCTCATGAAAGTTTGTACAATGCGGAGTTTCTCTATGCAAGATATAGAGAAATTCAAAAAGAATGGTTCATGGTTTTCTCTCATAAATGAGCAAGATTCTACAAAGTTCATACAACAGATTTATCCATAATTAAAATTTGGCATGTGTAATGCCCCGTTTCACCTGACTATTTTTATACAATGGACTTATTCTTTGAGGGTGTTTGCTCGAGAACGACCCAATTAATTAATACTTGAAGAATGTTAGACTCATTATGAAATTCTCAGAATGCTAAATGTGAAATTGATTAAGTGGAATAAATTTTATGGATGATCATGATTGTACAGAATATGGGACTTTGGATTGAATCAGGGAGTAAATGTGTTATTGAATTTTTTAATAAATGAATAAATTGATTATGAACATTTCTTATAAGAAATTGTAAGTGGATGCAGGAACATGGATCATGATTCTAGATCTGACTCACAAAAGGAGTAGCATGGCTATACAGAATCAAACCAGAAGAAAAGGGACAGGTGGAACAATGTCGTTATTTCCACTCACTAGCACTCCCGTTGTGGTCGGAGTTGAAGAGTGTGGAACACTTTTGTTCAAATGGTTGCATGATGTCGTTAGAGTAGACCGGGTCTCAATCACTCATGAGGTATACTGAGGGGCGCACAATAATGATGATGCCTTATTCCTCGGCATCCAGTAATCTCATAATAGGGGAAACTACATGAGTAATACGATATTTGCTAGTTGTACCATATTCTCAATGCTCAAAGTCAAAAGCGCTTGAAAGGCATGACGCATGGAACCCTTGGAGTACACAAATACATCTTGCATGGCATGACTTATGGCACCCTTAGCCTTTGTTTCAAGGTCAAAAGAGCTTGAAGGGGATGATGCATGACACCCTTGGAGTACATGTGTACATCTTAAAGGACATGACGTTCATGTCACTCTTAGCCTTTGTTTCAATCAAATTCTAATATAAGGTGACACATGTAAGTTAACTAGGGAAAAATAATAAAATAGATGATAAAGTCATGCTAGAAAATTTTGAAAACAACTTTATGGGAAAAGGTTACTATTAAGGAACAACTAAATTATTTAAAAATTCGTGGATAATTGGGAGTTTAGACTTAAGCAAAATATAATTAAATGTAGAAAAAAAAACAACTTGGAAGGGAACTAAAGATGTGCATGATAACATTAAAAGTGAATAAATAAATAATAATTATTAATTTCATGAGAAATATTTATATAAGGAGATTAATTGGGAAAAATCCTAACTCATTGTGTAAATAACTAAATTAGTGGTGGCTCTAGAGTTAATAGGAGTTCAATATTAGTTCAAGATACTAAAATATTTTGTGTAGATTAATGAAGGATGTCTAGGGGACAACTACCAGAAAAATTAGGAAAATCAAAAGTGGGTGAGGAAAATTAATGTTTAAATAAAAATTAAATGGGGTAATTTTAGGAACAAATTTGCATGAAAGTGATATGTGGATGGGTGAATATTACACTCAAGTTATTTCCTAATACTAATTAATTATGCATGAGGGACCGGGTGTCAAAGTGAATTTTACTTGTAAAATAAAGAGAGAAGAATGTTGTAAAATAAAGAGAGAAGAATGTTGAATGGAGATTTGTCTTATGGTTGGACGATAGGGGAAGAAGAGTACCCGTTGAGTTGGTAGGGAAGCATCCTATGAGTCTTTCAGTGGATTGGCAAGCTTGGCAAAGAGTCCAAGAGTCCCCGTTGAGTTGGTAGGGAAGCATCCTATGAGTCTTTCGGTGATTAATAGAAGAACCGGTTGAAATGGCGCGGCGAGTTGGACAGGTGTCAGTCAGCAATAGTTTGGGGCCGTTCATCTTCATTCGTCGTGGAGGCCTCTGCAGATACGCCAGTTGACTGAGGTACGAAATCATGATCGGAACTGGAATTATAAAATAGTTCTATTTAATCAAATCAAACCATATACGCGTAAGACGTTTAATTTAGATTATGAAATTTTAAGGTTTTTTATTATTTATTTATTTTTTTAAACTGTTACAACTATACATAGCTATTTAATCAAATCAAATTATATGATGAATTATAAAATAGTTTTATTTAATCAAATCAAATCATATAATCGATTACAAAATAGTTTTTCAAATTTTAGAAAATCTCTAAGAAATTATTTAAAGGGAATTTAGATTAAAAAACTTGTATATTTTTTTTTTAAATACAATTAAGTCAATCCTCTTTTGTCACCGATTGGATCAGGACTAATATAATATTTTACACGGACTAATTAATTCAATCATGTTTTGTGACTTAACTGATCAAGATATTTTTAACTAGTAATTATGCAGAAGCTTATTAATAATGGGCATATTTAATAAGTTTTTAGTGTTTAATCAGTTTTATATGGACAAGATTAAATATTGATGAAATATTTTTAGTGGTTCTAGTAAATCAATGGTTGTGATTTCAATCACTAACTTCCTCACTATTATAAAGGCATTTGTTTACATGTTTATTTTTTTACTTTTATTTGATCATATTTAAAATTTACTATGGTGACTAGTTGATTGCCAAATCTGATTGATTAATAAAGATTAATATTTTGTTACAGAGTGGAGAGATGTCAGTATGAAACTCAACCATTTAATATTTACCAATTTAACAGGTTTTGAATTTGAGGATGTGCTATTAATATCATCATATTGATATCTATGATAATTTGATTTCCTTTGTATTAATTTCATTGATACATGGAGCAATTAAGAATGCGTTAGCTGATTTTCACGTCGGCTCTAGGATGCCAGATGAAGGATCGGCAGCGGCAGAGTGGATATCGAAAGGTGTCGTAGAAGTAGTTGTATTGCTTGATGTTATGTCCGGGATAGATGCACCTACACCATCCAGTTCTATGAAAGCAGGATTTGTGGGTGAAGGAAGATGTTCTCTCTCACTGGTCAGCATCGACACCACCCAAGACATTGAAGGCCTCAAAGCTACAGCTGCTTGAATGCACAGAAGACCAATTTTAATGACTCTAATCCCTTCCTCCCACGAGTAACTACCCTCCAATGTGGGATCCATAACTTCTAAATCTCTCTCTGAGTTATACAGTCTCCATGCCTGGTAATTCACCAATATGATACAACTTTGGTTAGCCAAAGTCTGTTAGCAAGGACGGACTCATACTCCTATGAACATGTTAGAAAATATTTACTTCAATCCACATTAGCCATACCCGTTCAATGAGAAACTCTGTGTCTTGAGGCAAACTCTGATTCTTTCTTCCGCTGATAATACATCTGCTTTCTCCAAAGCTGAATACATCTGCTTTCTTTGTTAGCTGTCTGTGGTACGCGTACTCAGGCGCAAGGTTAAAATCCAAATGAAGAAAGAAACAATGCAACTATGACAAATCCAAATGTCTCATTGGATTGCCTCACTACAACAATAGGCACAAACCTCTCCATTCAATTTGCATGCCTAAGAAAAACTATCATCTTAGGTTGACTCCTTGTTCTCACTTAGATTCAAGAAAATATTAGAAAACATTATACTTGTGAAATTCCAAATGCCTTTTGGTATAGAGAAAAGTGTTTTTTTTATCTCCCTTATAAAGAAGGATTTGCAGAAACTCCACAAAAGGCCTCTGCAAATCAAATCAGTTGTCACCTACAAAAGAAGAATATTGCAAAAAAGAGATTGTAGAGTTACTTGAAAGGATGTGTTAACAAGAACACAAAACAAAATAGAGGTAAGCCAAGAATGGTTATCAATTACATGCCTCTAAATGATGATTTAATGTCAATCAGATATCCCTTCCCTGACCTTAAGCCAAGAATGGTTATCAATTACATCCCTCTAAATGATGCGTTAATGACATATCCCTTCCCTGACCCTCTAAAGAGATGTTATTTGACAAGATAACTAATTGTAATGTTTTTAATAAGTTTGATCTTAAAAGTGTATTTTGGCAAATAGACATTGCTCCAAAACTTTGTAGTTCCTCATGGCCAATATTAGTGGAAATTTTGTCTTTTTCGTGATTCTCTCTCAGAATGAGAAAAATATCCCAGCCACATCCAGGGTCTTCTCGACTGACCTCTCCACACAACATAAGCAAGTGGATAAGGTCGTGGAAGAATACTTTGATATCTTCTCCTCACCTATTGGGGTACCTCTGCACTGTCAGGTCAAGCACCCCATCGATCTAACCCCCGACGCATCGTTGCCCAATGGGCCAGTCTAGCGCCGGTCTTTGTTAGAGAATGAGGAAATCAAGCGACAAATCCAAGAACTTCTCCACAAGGGGCACATACATCCTAGCTCGTTGCCTTGCGGAAGCCCAATCGTGATGGTACAGAAGAAATATGGAACCTGGCGACTCTGCATTATTTATCGAGCTCTGAATAAGATCACAGTCAGAAACCGATACCCGGTTCCCCGAATCAAAGACCTCCTTGATCAGCTCACTAGGGCCAAATAATTCAGTAAGATTAATCTGAAGACTGTCTACCACCAGGTCCCAATAGAACATACAGATGTATGGAAGACTGCCTTCAAGTCAAAGGAAGGTCTTTTTGAACGGTTGGTCATGCCCTTTGGTTTGACAAATGATCCAACCACTTTCATGAGAATGATGGACAATATCCTTTGACCATTCACCAATACTTTTGTAGTGGTGTATCTGGATGACATCCTCATTTACAACAAGACTTGGGCAAAACACTTGCAGCATATTCAACAGGTTCTCCAAACCCTGCGGCAGCAAAATCTATACACCAACTTGGAAAAATGCTGCTTCGGCATGGACAAGGTCCATTACCTGGGCTACATCATTGATCAACATGGCGTACATGTGGATCCAACCAAGATCCAAGTCATCCATGATTGGCCAGCCCCAACCACACTCACTGATATTAGGAGCTTCTTGAGCCTTTCCAATTTCTACTGGAGGTTCGTGTTGGGATTCTCCCATATTGCATGGGCCCTTAGCCAAGTAACCATGGGTGGTGGTAAGGAGAAATTTGTGTGGGGAAGGTCCCAACAACAAGAATTTGATGATTTGAAGCAATGTTTGTGCTTAGCCCCAATACTTTCACTATTGGACCTGCAACAACCCTTTGAGATCGAGACATATGCTCCAGATTATGGTGTGGGCATCGTTCTCACTCAGCACTACCACCCTTTGGCCTATCATAGTGAGACACTATCAGATGTTGTCCATAAGTACCCTACTTATGACAAATAAATGTACTCCATTATGTAATCTTGTCGCCAGTGGAGACATACATTATTGTGAAGGAGACGGTCATCCACACTGATCATTAGCCACTACAGTTCATGCAGACACAAGGAAAATTGCAGAATGATCGCCATCATAAGTGGTCCACATACTTGCAGAAATTCCACCTCAACATTAAGTATAAAATAGGAAACACCAGTTGCGTCATTGATTGCCTCAGCAGACCGCCAGTCATGACACTCACCTCAATGCTAGACTCTTGCAGCCATGAGACCTATGGATGGCCCCAACTCTATGAGACAGACTCAGACTTCGCCACCAACTACCAATTGTTGGGTGCAAACACAATTGTCACAAATTTCCATCTTCAAGACGGGTTGTTATGTCATCTGGGCCATATCTACATTCCATCAAGCGAGCGAGCGAAGATGATTTGGGAATCCCGCTATAGTCGGGTGGCAGGACACTTCGACATCAAAAAGACAGTGGCAATGCTACAGAAATATTTATAGTGGACGAAACTTTGACAAGAGGTCAACAAGTATATCAGGTCCTGCACTTCCTGTGCTATTGCCAAACTAACCACTAAGAAACAAAGTCTATACACCCCTCTGCCTACTCCTGACGGGCCATGGGAATCCATCTCAATGGACTACATGTCGGGCCTCCCGTCCACCAAGCGGGGAAATGATTGTGTTTTTGTGGTTGTTGATTGCTTTTCTAAGATGGCGATTCTAGCCACCTGCAAGAAGAGCATCACGACAAAGGCCACTTCCAAGCTCTTCTTTGAGTGAGTCTGGGTACATTTTGGAATCCCAAAAACCATTTTCTAAGATCGGGATAGTCGATTTCTCAGCACATTCTAGTCGAGCCTCTGGTCACTGCTGGACACCAAGCTCAACAAATCCATGGCCTTCCATCCCCAGACAGGTGGCCAAATCGAAGTCGTAAATCGAATGATCGTACATATCCTATACATGTATAATTCCAAACACCCTTGCACATGGGATAAGAGTCTTCCCTATGTTTATCACAACTACAACCGAGCCTTGCATAGTTCAACCGACCAGAACCCCTTTCAGGTGGGTTTGGGATTCCAACCATTGGGTCCCATAGATGTTGCACTACCCCTTTCAGTCACCTCGGCTGACTCAACTCTTGCTCCAACTAAAGCTAAAAAATCCACCAAGTTCATTGAGTGGATCCAGCACATCTTCCAACAGGTTCAGGATATCCTACAGAAGTCCAATGACAATTACAAACAACGTCATGATCAACATCGGGTCCCACATAAGTTTTAGGTGGGTGACAAAGTTTGGTTGCACTTGCAGAAAGACTTCCTTACAGGACCCCATCGGAAGCTTCGCCCACTCTGTTATGGGTCGTACACCATCACCAAGGCTATGGAGGACAATTGTTTTGAGCTCAACATTCCTCCTTTCCTTGGCTTGCAACGAGTGTTCAACATGGATCTCCTTCGACCTTATTTCCCACCATTATTGGACACCTCAAAAATAATAGAACAACTGACACCAACAAAACTCAACCCGGACTGCATAAAATAGGAATCCAGTAATCATATTATGGACAAACATGTCAAGGGCACTCACCAACAAAGGATCCATCTTTATCAAATTGTCAAAGCAAGGCAACTCCTGCACCAAGGCAAGTGGCTCACCCGAGGCCAAATTCAACAGAAATTTCCTCATCTGATGAGGGCACTCAACACAATGGAGACCATTTCTTCCTAAGGGGGGAGGATGTATATATATGGATTTCGGTGGCCTCCCACCTATACCAACTTGCTCATTTTGGCATTTTTCTAGTTTGGCAGTTTTTTCCTAGTTTTCAGGTCCCTGACTTCCTGGGTCATTTTGAGGCCCTAAACAATGCTTTTAGGGCTCGCCACATTCAAATTGTAGATGGTGTCATATCATGATGGAAACATGTGTATTCCTCAGATAGACCTTTCCAACAGGATATCGTGTGCCTAAAACAAGGATAGTATGCAAAAGTTACGACCTCGAAAAGTTGAAGTACTAATTTACGCAAACAGGGCCCACATGATTTTTGGCGCTTCATCTCCTAGGGTTAGGTTTTGGATGTATAGGGTTTTTGACATTCCTATTTATTGTAAAAAAGGCCTTCAGAGCCTCATTGTAATGATTTTCTCGTGAATGAGCGCAACCATCACATCTCTTCTCGGAAATAAGCTGCCACCATTCTAGCAAGCTTGTTTTCCGCTGCATTTTACAGTTTTAGCTTATTTCCTTGTTGAATAGAAATCAATTTTACTATATATCTATTACTCTGTGTTAAGAATATTTTGATAATAATGTGTATTCATTTTGTTCTGCTCATAAAATCCAGATCATAAGGAAGGATAAGGATTTGTGTGGATCTCATGAAACTGAATGATGCTTGCCTACATGACCCTTTTCCCACCCCTTTTACTGATGAAGTCCTAGAGAATGTGGGAGGTCAGAAAGCATATTCATTCACAGATGGATTCTCAGGCTACCACCAAATAAAAATAGCTACAGAAGATAGGTATAAGACTACCTTTTCCATAGAATGAGGATCATATCAATACACAATCATGCCTTTTGCATTGAAGAATGCACCAACAATATTTTCAAGAGTAGTCATAGATGCATTCAAGGAATTCATCCACCATTTTTTAGAATTGTACCTATATTATTGGACAGTATACAGTCTGTTGAAAGACCATGTAGAGGTGTTAAGGCTAATGTTGGAAATATGCAGGCAATGCCAGATATCATTAAATATCAAGAAGTGCATCTTTGGAATACTATTGGGACACATAGTGTGCAAACAAGGACTATCGGTGGATCCTGCTAAGATTGTAGTTATTGTTAATTTACCACCACCAAAATCAATGCACCAGTTGTGAGAAACATTGGGACACACATGCTACTACAGAAAATTCATCAAAGGGTATGCACAGATCACTGCGCCGATGGAGAAATTGTTGAAGAAAGTAAATTCCAATGGAATGAGGAGTGTCAGTAAGGGCTCAACACCTTGAAAGAGAAGATAGTAAAATCACCTATACTAGTATTCCCAGACTGGGAAAAGACATTTCATGTGCATGTGGATGCATCAGCCATAGCACTTGGAGCTATTCTGGCACAACCAAGAGCAAGGGAATTGGACCATCCAATAACATTTGCAAGCAGAAAATTTTTAGAGTCGGAGAAAAATTACAATACTACAGAAAGAGAAGGCTTAGAAATGGTATATGCACTTCAGAAGTTCAGACACTATTTACTGGGAAAACATTTTAAAATGTTTACACACCATTCAACCCTCAAATACCTAGTCAATAAGTCAGTGTTGGGGGGGAGTATATGTAGATGATTGTTGTTTCAGGAATTTTATTTTGAAGTGATAGTCAAGCCAGGGAAGTGATAACTAGATTTGTATGCCCACGGATTTTGATGAGTGACCAAGGTACTCACTTTATCAAAAATACTATCAAGGATATGATTGAGGAATTTGAAGTTTACCATTAGAAGAGTACATCATATCACCCTCAAACAAATGGAATAATGGAATCCTTTAATAAGATCCTAGAGAATGCCTTGACAAAAATATGCAATGTTAACAGGGATGATTGGGACTTGAAGATACCAGCAATATTGTGGGCATACAGGACTACATGCAAAAATTTGACAGGACATAAACCATTCAAGTTGGTTTATGGAAAAGAATCATTGGTGCCATTAGAATTCCTAATACCCAGTCTGCAAGTAGCAACAATCACCAACATGACATAACGAGGTGCAGTAAAAGAGAGGCTCAGTTAACTGATGGAAATGGAAGAAGATAGGATTATAGCAGGATTTCACCAAGAAGTATAGAAATCAAGAGATAAAGCTTGGCATGAAAGACGTATCAAGAGGAAGAGTTTCAATGAGGGTGACCTAGTTTTGGTGTATGACAACAAATTTCTTTAGCATCCAAGTAAATTCAGAATGCATTGGTTGGGACCATATGAGGTGAAGACTGTCACAGATGGGGGATCTGTACATCTGAAATATTTGGGAGGCACAGAACTGAGAGGAATGATCAATGGAAGTCGACTGAAACTGTATAGGGATAGTCGACTTCCTAGTACTTAAAAAGTTATCATGCAGTAAGAGAACCTGTACATAATCTATTCTAGTAGAAGTTAAAAAATAAAAAATTGTGCACAAGAATTACTGCGCCAGACATCCAAATACCGTGCACAGCCAAAATGGACTTAGCATGATGAAAATAAAATGTACACGCATAATAGCTACATGACATAACACACACTTGGAAAGCTCAGCGCGCTACAAAAAGGAACAACGGTCAGAAAAAGCAAAATTTTGAAAAATGACGGTTATGGAAAAAAGGCGCCAATTGGAAACAATTATGGAATTCAATGAAAAAGTACTCATAAAGCGCCATTACATTAATCAAAGTTGGGGAATCTTCTCCAATAAGTTTCATGACTTGCCTATATAAAGGGGAAACATGAGCAACATAAGACTCATTGTGAAATCGTGAAGTTGCAGAGAAATAGAGCACACAGAGCGGAAGCGAGTTGGCAAAAAATCTAGAGTGAACCAGTGAAGGCTTAGTCGACATAAACTAACCAGTACCCACGAAGGCACCACCAAATATGGGTGCATCGAGCCAAGCAGGAAGGAAAACCCAAAGTAATCGAGCACCACAGGAGGTAGTAGAAGTCGGGCAGGAAACCAAATAGCCCGAGGAATTCATCGACATCGACACAATTCCTTCACCCTTTGCAGGACCCATAGACCCTACACCAGTGGTTGAAGAAAGACAAGGTCCAACCACGTCGGCCATGGAATTCGACCCGACCAATAGCACGCAAGGACATCTTGTGCATAACATAGGAAACCCACCAAAAATTGTGATGGTCGAGGGGGCCCAACAAGAAAATGGACAAGCTACTACACAAAAGGAGGTGACAGTATCCAAAACCACCAGAGCATAAACCACGCAACAACAGGAGGGTCTGGTCGAAGATATCACTTTCCAGCCAGACCCTAAAACAAAAAGAAGACATATGGAGGCGGGTACCTCAATCCAACAACAGAAACAAAAGGGAAAACAACATTTGGTGTGGTCTCCGCGCAGGTATCCTGATGCAACAATTGTACTCACATGCATTCTGGAAGGAGTGAAAACCATGCCAACACTGCTAGGTTGCGTGGAGAAGCTAAAATACTCGGACCACGAAGTGGCCGACACAGGAAAATTCCACGAATTTGCACAGCAGGTTTAATTAGATAGCATAGGGATAGGGCCCTTTGGATATCCCATTCTACAACCAAATCCATGGGCAGTTGGCCTAGCAAACACAAGGATCCTAAACCTATTGGAGATTTCCCACTTTGGAAGGGGGAAAGAGGTGAAAAACTACATCAAGCAGTTGATAGAGGTCCTCCATGGAGGATTCCTATGGATGGAACAACCAGTCTCCATAGACTTAGAGATGATGGAATTAATCACAGGACTGTTGTCAATGGGTGAGAACCCCACACAATACTTGGACAACAAAACAAAAGAGAAGACTCTGGCTGAAGAAATGAAGAGTACATATGGGACAGAGAGGGGCTCTTGCGACATTATTATTAAAAGGATCAGCGACGCCATGACACGGATGGCCACCAAACTCTTGTCTTGTAAATTGTTGAGGAAGCGTCACAAGGAGGAAGTCCTTGTCGGGGTCGTCATAGTTGTAGCATAGTGTGTGAATGGCACGTCGCTCAGTTGGTCCCCTTACCTACTAAACCTATTCCTTGAGGATTGTAAAGACGTGCAGGACCTCGACACAGAGTTCCACTACTCGTGGATACTCATGCTAATCGCGTTGATGGAGTGGAGGGAGCCCCCATATTCATACTTTTGTGATTGGATAGGTCGGTGTCGCGCAACACGATACATGTCATTGGGGATAAATTCATACCCCAAGCACAGAAGCACAAACACGGGTACCTTTTCCAGGTCTTTTGTAGAAATACAGGAAATCATATCCAACACTTGGCGAATTACCCCAGATGTGGTCGCGCAGTATAATGAGATAGCCAATTTTCGTGCAACAAGGCACACCATGTGGATCCAAGTGCACAAGGACCCACATAAGGAGTGGCTACAACTAAGGTATTGCGTCAACGAGGATGATATAGAAATGGCCATGCAGGACTGGCATGATGACTAGAGGGTCCCAGTCCTAACCCAGGAAGTTCCACCGAGCACAGAAGAAGACACCATTGTGCCTAAGAAGTCGACAAATCTAGGGAAAACCACCCAAAAGTCGGTGCAACAGACGAAGGGGAGTGCGCCGAAGAAAAATACACCGGCAGCGCAGAGGGACATTGTTCCACAACAAAAGGAACAAGGAGAGAGGGCTACAAAAACGCAGGGAACCCCCTCAACATCGACCCCATAGGAAGCAAGGCCACCTAAGAGGTCAATCTTACAGAAAGAAGGATCGCGCAAGAAGGCAAAGGTGCATAAACAATTGTCGGGGTACACGATCACAAAGGATGACGTCGACCTTGTGGTAGATAAGGTTCAAGACTACACAGTAGACGCCTTCGAAGAAGCCAAGCACCAAAGAGGGCAGATACAAGACGACCTGGTTGGAATAAAGCAGGTTCTTAAGAAAATCAGTACCATGCATAGGTCTGAAAGGGGAACATAATCCTTCCCCGAGGGAGAAGAAGCAATGACAACAAGGACTACACCACATAAGGAATACACAATTCACACAATTGCCCAGGCGAGTCCAATACTCAAAGTAACAAATGGCATGTTGCACATGGATGAAACTGTAACACAGATGCCACTGAAATATTTGGCATAGCTTGACATGGTATTAGCCAGAATACCCACAAAGGCGTTGTACAGACTCTAAGTCAGCATCACACATAAGGTGCAGTCACACGCGAGAACAGACGGAGTAGAACTGCAGGAAAAAAAAGGTGACAAGGAATCCTTGGACCTCGTGATCAAACAAGTGAAGTTCGAGACTAGAGGAGAGAAAGAGCGTGCAAATAAAATCGAACAAGGGGTGACAACAATCTACAACCACCTTCCGGAAAACGCACAGACCGAGAGTTCAAGTACAGAGGAGAAACTCAAGATGATTGCCCAAACTATCTACCACTATAGGCAACAGATTGAGGAATTGAAGGAAATATTGACTTAGACAACTCCACCTGAGGTCAGGGAGAAGAGGAAAGTAGAAGATGCACTCCAACTAGTAGAGTTGGAGAGACACGCTAACACAATGGCATAATTGTTTGACAGAACAACACAGTTGTGGAAAATGTTGGAGGAAGACAAACGGGTCCAGCAATGGGACTAGGAAGAAGGAAAAATAAGAACACCTATTCAGGACCTCAAGTAGAGGCAGAGAACGATGAGTATCAATGAGCGCCTCAAGGGGACACAAGACCTGAAGAAGCTGCAAGTAGAACTAATAGTAACACAGACGCAAAAGCAGGAGAGACAGGCGCAGATGGAACCTCTTCAAGACCAAGTCGTGCAACTCATCACGCAATTGGAGGAGGAGAAGAAGAACATGGCTAAGACACAGTCGGAATGCACAACCATGGTCTAGGAGGATATCACAATGCAAAATCTAGAAGCGCTCATAGAAAAGGCCACGCAAGTACAAATATGAAGAAGGGAACTTGTGGACAAGTTCCACAGTCTAGCATAGATTGTCAAGCGAGCACGCAGTTCCTAGGTGGCTCGGGATGAGCCACATGTCAGTGTTGGAGGCATGTTGGGCGGAGACCCCTTTTGTGGAAAAGAATAATTTTGAATAATAAAGCACAAAGAAGGCTGACAAGAAAAGAAGCACGTGCAAAGTAAACACGCATGCAAAGAAGAAAAACATGCTAGACATGAATGCAAGAAGACCTAACCATGTCAAAGAACAAAGTCAAAAAGATTTACTCAAATAACAAAGTCATACTAGACAGTTGAAGTGCAGTCATACTATATAGTTGAAATGCATATTACACTTTCTATAACATTATTCTATATAT
Source organism: Picea engelmannii (assembly GCA_009831015.1). NCBI lineage: Eukaryota > Viridiplantae > Streptophyta > Pinopsida > Pinales > Pinaceae > Picea > Picea engelmannii. The sequence continues at coordinate 57,345 of ML821261.1, forward strand.
TTGTGACAAGGCAAAGCAGAGGCACGCTTTGCAGTATCTTGTGGACAGATCTCTCCAACACTCGGCCAAGCTGTAGATATGCTCTATCGAATTAGAAGGCGCAACGCCTTCCTCTGCAACAAAAGGATTGGAACTACTAGCAGCTTTATAGAGAACATTTTGGAGAATGGCCCTAATAGTAATTGTGAACTCTGGCTGACTGTTTTCCACATGGCTACAAGCAACAACGCCTTTTGCAATCTCACTATAATCTCCGTAAAAACTATGATTGTGGTAATGGATGCAGAAGTTTCATAGCATCCTTCACCAGGAGTGCCGGATGTAATCCTGGTCTTTGCATTCGCCACGCATTGTTTGCAATTGGAGGAATTTAAATCTCCCACGCATTGGGAAAGCCCATAAACCATACTGTGGCTGTTTTTCCCCTCGTCAACGCTAGATGTATTGAATCCACTCATAGAAAAGCTCCTCACCAGGGACTCCGAAACCTGGTTTAGATTCCTTTGGAAGGCGCTACCGTTTGTATATTCGTTATTCTCGCAATACCTCCCAACGAAAGTAGTGTGTGGATCAACAGTTGAGAGGGGCATAAACATACACGCACTTACGATAAATAAGATGCTCATTAATTGTTTCATCTTCATCGCCATCTCCAGAGGAGCTACTTCGACAATGGCGTTGGCAAGTTCAAGTTATAGAATTTGTATTCGACAACCCCTTCAGATTCATGGATGCTCGCAGAAATACTTGGTTTGGATGACCTGACAAACGTTCTAACAGTGGAGACATGGAGAGAAAGTCTTAGTCCGACAGAGAGATGAAAACTTGGTGCATTACTTCCAAAGGGAGGGAAGAATGTGGTGGAGTGTCTGGTGAATGGTTCAATGATAAAGATAATAGTCTGAGGATGCAGCTTTACTTCTCTTTCAAAGCATTTCTAGAAGTGGTCAAATGAACAAGCCTACCATGGGAAAATGTGGATATTGTTGCAGAAGGGATTAGAGAACAAGCCTACCATGGGAAAATGTGGAAATTGTTGCAGAAGGGATTAGAGGTTCCCTGCATGCAGATATTACAGTCGAGGGCGAGTGCTCGACCACCTTTCAACTTCAATATGAATATCTATGGTAAGCCTTCCTCCTTCTGAAATCAATTTTGAAAAATATTACTTAGTTCGTCTAAACATAGTGTAATATTATGAAGACACAGATGCAAGTATCATTAACTCGAACTTACAGAGAGTAATTGGCCGCTATGGAACCTATCTTCAGTTTTTCTAGCATGCATAAAGAACTCCATCTAGTGGGCTCTATGTCTGGGCTCTCTTCAGTTTTTACGGCAAGAGATAGACGCAGATAAAGACCACATTTGGTGAGTTTGTGAAAAGAGTTCATGGGGAGGTATCATATTGCAAAGGAGTAGAAACACATTTGTTGGATAGTATAGGCTCCGTGTAGGTTTGCATGGTGGTGTAGGTGGCAGCAACAGATCAAGCCAATAGAAAATGTGTGCTATGGTTTATGGATTGTTTAAAAAACATTAAATGTTAAGATGTAATGCTAGACCACTTTCTAGCATTACTTGGTTTTGGAAAAATCAGTAAGCAAAGTATGCTTATAAACTAAGTTATTTTTTATAAACTAAGTTATCTTTTTCTTGTGACTCGGGAAGAGGCCAAATAAGAGGTCGAATTGAAAAATTAAGCTAAAATACAACTTAATGTGTATGATTTTTGGAAAATTTTGGTTAAAAAAACTAAAACTCATTGGTTTTTACCTCAATTAATTAAAAAACTGAAAATAGATTACTATTAGTCCCGAGCCCGAAGGGAAGGGACTAATAAGTACATTGTATGTGTTTATTAAGTGAATTGGTTAGGGCTAGGACATGTGTTCCGATGCTCTACACTTGCTTAAAATTTTAATGTAGGTTTTTGCCTATATGGGGAGCTAAGGTAGGTCTCAAGGTCACACACTTAATTTTCAATTCCACTATGATAATAGGAATATTATGATTCATCAATGACGCACAACGACACAGCTCACAAACTTCCATCTACTTGGAAAGTATGATAAAAGAGAATTACGCAACTATATTGTGGGAAATATGGGGTTTTCTTTATGTAATGGGCACGATGTTGATTGTGGGAGTTCATATTAGTACTACACATTTTATACATAACATCTATTTGAACATGTATTCAAGGAATTATTTATGTTGATGTATTTCCTATAATTAGAAGAGAATAGAATAAATATGGGTTTTTCTTTATGTAATGGGCACGATGTCGATTGTGGGAGTTCATTTTAGTATTACACATTTTATACATAACATTCATTTGAACATATATTCAAGGGATTATTTATGTTGATGTCTTTCCAATAATTAGAAGAGAATAATTAGATATCTAAGGGAATGAAGGAGAGGAATATCAATATGAGTTAAGCACTTGTGTGTAAGAGTTTGACAAGAGACAATGGTCTTGTATATCTCTATTGAATCATCTTGGAGTGAATTATTGGAACGATGATGTTGGTCTTGGATTTCACCTTCAAAGAGACGAGTGACCAGATTTGGAATTCTTCCATGGGCTAAGACACTGTCACGCTTCAAGATAATGTTTATAATGAGTAATATGAAACAAATATCCCCATACACCATATAGGGTTTGTGAATAAATTTGATAGAGAAAACATTTAAAATAAGAACAACAAAAGTAACTAAATATGGAAAATCTACATGTCTTTGCAATGGATACAAAATTTGAATGAAGATGAAGACCAAGACAATAAGAATTAGTTGTGTCATCTACAATTGATCTGGGATCCTACGAACTCTACAAAAGGATATATTGTAATCTAACCAAGTATTGCTTGTGTTGGTGGTCTGCCACTGAATCCTAGAGATGCCAAAGCAACAATGTTCCTACATGATTGAACAAGTCAAGATATCAAAAATTGTATGTAAATTTTTTAATGGAAATAGGATTTATACACAATCAAATACCATTACCATGAAAGGTTGGAAATTTCAACTCCATGTGTAGCCGATTAGTGAAATAAATGGGTCGTAGACTTTCGTAAGGTTCGATTTCCCTATCGCGGCCATGCTATCCTATTCTTGTCAAAGTCTCTTTCCCAAAGAGGAAGAAGATAATTGATAAAAAATGGAGAGATGGCGATGGGTAGTAAACAACCCCATTGGAGAGATGGAGAGGGAATTAAAGAACCCTACATAGTAACGCAACAGTGACCCAATCAAGAGTTGACACTCAAGAACTGAACGGAGTACAAAACCTCACGCACGGGTAAAAACCAAATGCCATCCTGTAAAATGGCACATGTCATTCTCAAAGAAATAAGTGTTCTCAAAGAAATAGGTGTCATGGGAGATATGTGGTAGGTTATATTAAATGTGGCAGAAGGAGGAAGTGTAATTAACATTAATTAATGATGTTCAGTAATGACTAACAACCAGCGTTTGACATGCAAGGAAGTTTTTTCCCTAAATATGAACCCTTCATTTATGAACACGACGAATAATATTCCATTTTTATTTAATTATTTCCATAGAAAAAGCATCTAAGATTAAAAACCTATTTAATGTGGCTCTTTCCAATAGGTTTACTCCTATTGGCATAAATATTTACAACAAAATATGATAAAATCCATAATTATCTTAATATTACCGAGCTTCATATTTAGTTAATTTATATTGTTAAACTCTACTATGCTTAGATTGAGCAACACAGTTAAAAATATCCAATCTAAACACTACTATGACCATTTTCCATTTCTATTTATCTTAAGTATTGTCTACCCACACATATTATGTATTTAAAATCTAACAAGAGAAATAGTTGCAAAGCACCTAATCGAGGCCTTAGGATTATGTTTATGTTGTCTTATCATGATGGTAATATATTATCATAAATTATATAACTAATAAGTTCATTTTCAACTACTAATTTATGAAATGTTGTCAATTTTTTTATGTAATGTTGTGATAGATTAGGTTCATGCTCAATGAGTTAGATGTTATTTACAAGAATTTAAAAGTGATTGGTTTCCTATTGAGAATGGTTTATATATGAGTTGGTCTATGTAATATATTTGTCATCTAATCAGAACAACAATATATAGTCAAAACAACAATAGAAAAACTATCACCACCCTAATGTCTTCTAAGTTGGAAATGATTATCATTTGTTTGAGATGTGCCTTGTTAAATGATTGATTTTGACACTAGTTATTTTGGATGGTCATTACTTGAGTTAACCTATATCTACATATATAATAAATTAATAAATTATAAATAAGTTACTTCTAAAAAAATATCCCTTTAAAAATAAATATTAGAGATTTGTTAATTTATTTATAAAAATTTTAATCTCTTTAAAAGTAAATATTAGAGATTTGTTAATTTATTTATAAAAATTTTAATATAGTGAAAAAAAAAAATTAATGTCTTAAAAAAAACTTAATTTAAATTAGAAATATTAAATTAATACAATACTTTTTTTAATATATTAATTAATTATTTATTATTAAATAAATCATAAAACATTAAAAAAATCTGATGTTGGGTTCAAACGGTAGAATATTGTGCCTAGCAATGGCCACCGAAAACTAAATTAAATACATAATGTGAGATAAATATGTATGAAACTTTGGCAAAGTCATGGAACCAATGATAACATCTTTTGAAGATGATGATTTTAATGTAATCATAAAAGAAAACTTTAAATTCTAATTATTTTATAAATAATAATTATTTTTTTAGATTTTTCTCCTTTCAACATATATTTTAGCAATTTGAATTATTACTATTTTATTAGTTTAGTCATTTTATTTATTTTATGGTTGGTAAAATCTTTTTGAATATATTTATTTATTTTATAACTTTCTTATTATTTATCTGATATAAATTTTAATAAATCTCTTTAAAATAGGTGAAGTGTTTACTTAAAATATTATTGGTTTTCTATATTAAAAAACTAAATAATTTGTTTTTATTAGCCACATAAAAGACTACACATAATTTATAAGTTAATATAATTAATCCTAACATTTAAAAACTCATATAATTCATAAGTTAATATAATCAATCTTAATATTTAAAAACTCAAGGACTACATATCATTCATAAATCAATTTTAATAATTTAAAAATTTAATCACAGAAAGGACTACACATTATTTATAAGTTAATATAATTAATCTTAACATTTTAAAGTTTACTGACTAGATATCATTTATGATGATGATGATGATGATTAATGTTCACTGAGACCAAGTGGTCTATGGGACCTTATGAAGGTAAGAGATTACTTCTATTTCTTTAAAATTGTATTTTTGTGCTAAAAAATTATTGAGAGAAGCGTTCCAAGATCACCCTAGTTTTGATGACTTAGGAGGTTAGGAAGGTTTGTATTGTGGTAAATATTTTTAAATTGGGATCTAATTTGGGAATACAAAAGGAAATCTAAGAGGAAGTGTTTTCCATCTTCAACCCTCTTAATGTCACAAAGATGGTATATTCTTTCATCCCACAGTATTTTTGGAATTTTTCAAAGCCTAATTGTAGCTCATGAGAGTTTGTCCAATGCCCAGTTTCTCTATGCAAGATATAGAGAAATTCAAAAAGAATGGGTCATGGTTTTCTCTCATAAATGAACAAGATTCTACAAAATTCATACAATATATTTATCCATAATTAAAATTTGAAATTCTCATAATGTTAAATGTGAAATTGGTGAAATTGATTAAGTGGAATAAATTTTATGAATGATCATGATTGTGCAGAGCTCGCTACTCTAGATTGAGTCAAGGAGTAAACGTATTATTGAATTTTTTTAATAAATGAATAAATTAATTATGGACATTTCTCATAAAAAATTGTGAGTGGATGCAGGCATAGGGATCATGCTTGCAGATCCAACTCACAAAAATAATATGTTGTTGATAAATTGTTTCATCTTCATCGCCATCTCCAGAGGAGCTACTTCGGCAATGGCGTTGGCAAGTTCAAGTTATAGAATTCATTTGCAGTTTCGTATTCGACAACCCCTTTAGAGTCGTCGCAAACTAGTCACGAATGGGCTTTCGTGGGATCCTTATCAGTTGAATAGCTGAAAGGGTCAAGCCACTTTCATGTGATCCTTATCAGTTGAATAGATGAAACAGCCAAGCCACGCCAAATTGGTGTATGATACTCCCTTGTCCATGTCTCCTTGTGGGACAAGGGACCCCCTCTGCCCAGAGATTTGACTGATAAAGTCTACAGGGGTATACATACCCTACTCCCTATGGATTTGTAGTTTTGTATTCGACAGCCCCTTCAGATTCGTCGCAAAGTAGTCGCGACTGGGATTTCGTGGAAATGGCGTCGTGTTGAACAACTTTAATGCACAGCCGCAAACTCGTGTCTGTGAACGCCAAAACATTTTGGTTGGCCCAGAAAATGAAACGCTAATCACTCAGACTTCTCAATAAGCTAGCTATCATATTAAATTTTAAATACGATCAAGTAAAAGTAAAAAAATAAACATGTAAATTGATGTCTTTATAATAGTGAGGAAGTTGGTATTGAAATCATAACCATTGATTTATTGGGATGACTAAGAATATTCCATCAATATTTAATCGTGTCCATACAAAACTGATTAAGCACTAAAAACCTATTAAATGTGTCCATTGTCAATAGGTGTACGCTTTTGGGCTTAATGACAAGTTAAGTTGTAATACTATAGTGTGAATGGGTTGAGTGGGTCTAATGGTTAAGAATATGTATTTCTTCTCAAGTTCAAATTAAGAGGGATAAAGTATATATACTTCTATTAACTTTATCAGTTGAAATGTTGATTAGTTGAATAGCACGTGGAAGGATCTTTGTACCACAAACAAGGGTTCTCATAAATTATTATTATTACTATAAAAAATAAAAAAATAAAAATTGATTATGAGTTTTCAATTAACCTATCCAAATGAATTAGCAAGATCTTGAATTTTCAACCTCATTCTTTTAGATCTTGACTTTTCAATCAATATCTTTTTTTAATATTTAATGATTGAAAAATGTTGTATTTTGCATTTTTATACATAATTAATAATTACATCTTGACTTTTCAATCTCAATATCTTTTTTTAATATTTAATGATTGAAAAATGTTGTATTTCACATTTTTATACATAATTAATAATTACATCTTGAATTTTCAATCTCAATATCTTTTTTTAATATTTAATGATTGAAAAATGTTTTATTTCACATTTTTATACATAATTAATAATTACAAATTAAAATAAAATATTTAATATTTAATTAAATTATTATTATTATTTATATAGGATGTTTTTAAAATACAATAATAATTAAAAAAAAAAAAAAAAAAATTACCAGTTAGAAAAATCTGTATAAGTTAAAAAAAAATTCACAAGTTAAAAAAAAACAAATTGATAAGTTAGAAAAATTTTCATAATCCTACTTATTTACATTACTATGTAGTTATTATGCTCCTATTTACAAAAGAATTTTTTTTAAAAACATATTTTGCAAATGAGTTTTTAGCATCCCTCCCTGAAATCATAAAGAAGATTTTTTAGCAGCAATGTGTGCAAAGAAAGCAACATTTTTTTTTGGAAAACATTGCAAATATTGCAATCAATTTCCAGAAACATATTTTTTTGGATGTGGCAAAAGAAACAAAAAGTTAAAATCCAAATGAAGAAAGAAACAATGCAACTATGCCAAATCCAAATGTGTCATTGCATTGCCTCACTACAACAATAAGCACAAACCTCTTTATTCAATTTTCATGCCTAAGAAAATCTATCATCTTAGGTTGACTCATTGTTCTCACTTAGATTCAAGAAAAGATTAGAAAATATTATTCTTGTGAAATTCCAAATGCCTTTTGGTATAGAGAAAAGTGTTTTTTTATCTCCTTTATAAAGAAGGATTTGCAAATGCCTTTTGGTGTTTTTTTATCTCCTTTATAAAGAAGGATTTGCAGAAACTCCACAAAAGGCATCTGCAAATCAAATTAGTTGTTACCTACAAAAGAAGAATTTTACAAAAAAGAGATTGTAGAGTTACTTGAAAGATTGTAGAATTTTGCCAAAAAAGAGATTGCAGAGTTACACAAAACAAAATAGAGGTAAAGCAAGAATGGTTATGAATTACATGCATCTAAATGATGCTTTAATGCCAATCAGATATATCTTCCCTAACCCTCTAAAGAGATGGTATTTGACAAGATAACTAATTGTAATGTTTTCAAAGTTTTATCTTAAGCAAATAGGCATTGCTCCAAAAGTTTGTAGTTCTTCATGGCCAATATTAGTGGAAAATGATTCCATTTGGATTAAGGAATGCACCTTTGGAATTACATATTATCATTATATATATTGATGATTTGTTAGAATGTTCTTATGACATAAAAGAATATAAGAAACATTTAAAAAAAATTAAAAAAAGTATATAAGCAAAACATTGCATTATAAAATAAGAAGCTTGATTTTGTATAGAATTTCTAGATCTTATAATTTCAAGAGAACCAATTGAGTTGCAAACTCATGTATTGCAAACACTTACCAACTTTATAGATCAAATTATAAATAAAACTCAACTATAAAGGTTATTGGGTTTGCCTCAATTATATTCATCGATCAACAAATGTTTAGATACTCCAAAAAATACTTAAAAAAACAAACCTGCTCCATGGACTAAAGATATGACTAGAAATGTCTTAGAGTATAAAGCATTATTTTACTGTTAGCATTGATTAAGCATATAAAAAGTATATTGCAAAACAAAATATTCTTAGAAGAAGAAAATAATAAGTTGTTATGATGGAGTATATGGCTTGAAGGATTCTTAGAACAGGAAAATAATAGATTGTTATGATGGAATATATGGCTTGAAGGATTCTTAGAACACGAAAATTTAAAATTTAAAGAAAAAAAAAATATTCTCTAATATAAGAATTGGAAGATTATTGATATAACAATTAAGATATTTTAGTAATTAATAATTATTTGGAAAATTATTAATATAATAATAAATATATTTTATTAATTAATAATTAAAAAAATCAAAATATATGTATAATTTTCATAGTTTTCTGAAACTAGTTTTCTCTGAATTTCCGGAGCTTGGAAACTGGTAGGGAACGTCCTCAATTGACTGAGAACTCTTTTAAGAATTTGTGAGCTTCAACATCAAGGAAATGGGAGCTTGGGAATCAGTTTCCTAAATTGAAAGTTTTAAATTAGAATTATATTAAATTAAAATGTAAATATTTTTATTCCATTATTACAAATATATAATTTATTACAAATATTTTCATTATATTTATTTAAAATATCATTATAAAATTAAAACTAAACTACAAATAAATATTATTTCAAGAATTAATTAAGTAAAAAAAATATTATTAACATTTTGTGGTTTTCACAATAACTTACAGACATTCAATTTAAACCAAATTCCAAAAAAATAAAAATTTCAAAACTTAAAATAAACGAAGACTCTAAATTTTATGGGGAAATCCTTGTCCATTGATTACCTTAAAAGATTCCGTTTTAAATAAATTTTAATCCTTTTCCTCGTCACACCGCACTGAAGTAACTCCATTTCAGACTGTCCCACAGAGCCCACTGCGTTTTTTTCGCATGGATAAATATAGAACGTTCATGCCCACTGCTTTTTTTCGCATGGATAAATATAAAACGTTTAGTTAAGTTCAACATGATATTGTTTCGACATATTCACTCCGTTTTCACATTATATGGTGAGATATTCATAATTAATTATGAGTATATATTCATTTTAACCTCGGATCTATGAAGTGTAGGAGATTAAATTTTTTAAAATAAAAATTTTTAATCTTTTTTTAAGTTTTACACTCTAAAAAACTATCATATAAATTTTAATTACAGTTTTTTCTTATGGATAAATATAAAACGTTCATGCCCACTGCTTTTTTTTTTTCATGGATAAATATAAAACGTTTATTTTTCATGGATAAATATAAAACGTTTAGTTAAGTTCAACATGATATCGTTTCGAGATATCCACTCCGTTTCCACATTAAACATAGTACTATATTCATAATTCATTACTAGCACATAGCACATATTAATTTTAATCTCGGATTTATGAAATTTGAATCTATTATATTATAGGGGATTAGTAAAAAAATTTAAAATCTTTCTTTTTTCAAATTTTACACTCTATAAATTTCAATTGTACATTATTAAGATGAATCCGTGAAGAATCCCTAAAGAAAATATTAATATTGTAACTTTTGTTACATCATACATAGAATATAAAACTTTTGGAATTAAAATGTTACATTTTTGGTATGCACATGTACAAATGGGAAATGATTCCACATCATTTATGGTTATTTTCCCTTGGCATGGTTTCCTAAGTTGTCATACGTTGAAGGTGTGAGTCAATGTGCAAGTAAATAGTTGTGCTCTTAGCTTTCACTATATTGAACATGATTTCTTGTCAAATGCTATCGCACTAATAGAGAGGTGAGCAACAATGACCTTTGTTGTAAATTTTACTTTTCTTTCCACTATTATAGATGTAAGTTTTTTTATTATAGTAATTATAATTTTGATCTTAATAGTATATCAATTTTTTCTTTTTATGATATAAAAAGTTTAGAATGGTTTCCATACATATTAACGATGTTGTAGAAATTATCATATGGATTTTAATAGTAAATTAAAGTTATAGCTGAAAATATTGTACTTTTGGTTGCATCATGCAAAGCATATGAAGTTTTCGGAATAAAAAAGATATAGAATAATGTTATAGAAAGTGTGGTATGTACTTCAACTGTATAGTATGAGTGCACTTCAAGTGTCTATTATGACTCTTTATTCTTTGACTAAAGCTCTTCAATGACTTAGATTTATTCCAACTTTAAAGGAAATTTAATTTATCATATGACATCTTCATTTCCATTGTCCTAGTTATGCCTTAGATGATTTGATTTATAGCCTTAAGAATGTTTTCATTGTAGCTAAAACAAATTAGTGACTTTACCTAAAAGTGATGTATAAACATTGATCAAGACAATAGTAATTGAATCTATATCTAGTCTAAAGAATAATGTGTTTGTTGTGAACAATTACATTAACTATCAAATGTTGGTTTTCTTAGCAATTATAAAGAAACATAGTTGCAAGAGATGCATTTGCTACTCTAAGAAAAGAGTTGTTATTGCCCAAATTTCATGCCTTCTTTGAAGTCATGTATCTTGGTAGAATTGTTATAAGAAATCATCCCCTTGTGATTTTCATTTCTCTATATAATGCATTTTTTTATTCTATCCATTTCTTTTTGGTAGGACCTCATTGAGGAATGCTTGTATTATGTTTATCAAGAAGCGATACATGTTAATGAATGAGGACATCTTGGACACATAATAGCTAAAGGATCAATGGAAAAATATCAATTGCATATGAAAAGGAAAGTATCAATACAATTCTAGAAAAGCATAATCTATTTGAGTAAGTGCATGAAGTTTGTGGCCGAAAAAGTGGCAAGCCATGCAGCAGGAATGTGTGTGCGTTCTTAGGAACGCACATGCGTTCCTAAACCTTTATGTTTGTAGGTGGTCGAACCTCCACAAGGTTTTCCACGTAGGTTTAGTGGCAAGAACGCATGTGCGTTCTTAGGAACGTGCACACATTCCTATTGATAGAGTTTTTAAAGAGTCTGCGAGCATGATTTGTGATCATTGTGCACAAAGAACGCGCATACAATTTGTGGTCATTGTGCACAAAGAATGTGTGTGCATTCCTACTGATTGAGTTTTTAAAGAGTCTGCGAGCATGATTTGTGGTCATTGTGCACAAACTACGCTGGCATTTCTACTCTTATTGAGAGAATAGAGGAGCTATAGAGGAGCTAGGGAGGAAGGATCTTGCCACCATGTCTAGGTATGTTTGATTTATCTTTTTTTTAACCCAATTTAGTTTTTTGCTTTCAAGAATCTAAATTAAAAAAAAAAAATGTAAATTTGTATTTAATTAAAAAACCAACCTAATTTAGATGCCAAGGATTTTAAATTGCAACATATATAATAAAATGGAACCCCGAGACAATGAAAACCGCTCAAAAGAAAACCAAGAAGATTAAGACCCCAACCCACCACAACCACCCAATGTAAACACTCAAATTGATGAGGGGTTTGTTATATTAAGAACCCTTGAGGAACAATTAAGGGACACTAGAGAGCCTAGAAAAGTCTCCTTGGCCACTTATTTGAACATCATTGTGAAGTCCATTGCAAGTGCCCAATGGAAATTGACCTCTATTTATGATTATAGGGCAAGAATGTATGAGTACTAAAGCATTGGATTGGACATAAACCAAGTCAAAGACCTAGGCATTTCAAAACCGCAATTATTGTCTATTTTTAGGGATCCTATAACTAGATAAGAACTACCATTGAACGAGAAACGCATCTCCATTGACTGGTGCATCCATCCCTAGATTAGTCAAAATTGGATGGATAGGTGGTATATGGTTTTTGATAAACCTCCCTACAATAACAGGGAGATTCCCTTATACTTTCTAAGAAAATTATGGGATGAGTTTATTTTGGGTAAGTATGTCAACTGCTTTAACATTGGAGACTTCCAAGGGGTGGGTCTAGGGTTTTCACTTGACTGAGAGCATGCCAGGTGTGACCCCATGTTAGGTCCTCATCCCCCTAGGAAAAGGCTTGACCCCCATACCCAACATACTCTTGTTGCAGAGATCTTGCAACAGGTAAAGCTATCCATTTCATCATTGAATCATAGCCTAGTGAAACACAGTAGCTTTGTTGCACTACCTGGGAAGGAGGTGTTGACTAGTGACATTGATAGAGGGGTTGGAGGTTCAACATGCATGACAGATTACAATGAGGAGAGGGAACATGGACATAGTATTTGTCCATGTGAACCTCACAGATGCTCAAGTTGCGGGCAGACATGTTATTGGCCTATACAGCCTAGTGGACAGCATAGCTTCATAGAGGAGGTAAGTAGTGCAACCCTTTTTATGTTCTTCATCGTTATGTGTATCTATATTTATTTTGTATTATGCGTATTTATATCGATATTTTATTTATGTTGTTGTGCAATTTTTACACCCTAGTAGTAGACCCTCTACACCAATGGATGCATCAATTCCTAGCCCCACCACTGATGTGGAAGTAGAGGCAACTTGTTTATTGGGTGCACCCCACATGAAGGTATTGTCACGTATGATAAATTCACCATATTCATTTATTTATTTTATGGAATCCTCAAATTTTTAATGTTCTCGTGTTTTTATAGGATTTGGGACTATGCGATGTCGAGGAATCTCCATCTAGGATGGAAAAGTCACCTGCGTCACAGGTATCATGTGTAGAGTTAAATATTGTATAATTCTCAATTTTTTTGTGTTTGTGTTTTTGAATTTTAATAGTTGGTACTAATAGTTCAATTTTATTAATATGTATGCAGGATGTGGATAGATTTGATAGCTATAGTACCATTGCACTCCCTGAGCACCTGGGCATTGTTAGGTAACCTTTCTCCAGGCCTAGGGAGTTGCAGTCACTTATACAACCTGTGGGGGTCCATCATGACCCACCCTCGGTATTTCCATTGGCCCCATCGACCGAGACTACCACAGTAGAGGTTGTCTCAGAGAAAGGTATACAACCTAGTGCTCCATATGCCAATGAATCTCCATTGAGGCTTGAGATATTCATGGTAAGATAATGCATTGATGAAAACTTTTTATGTTTCATGAATTTGATTTTACGCATATTTTTTTAATTTTCTTGACTTGATCCTTGTAACTGATGCAAGGTGGCATCACGTAGAGACTGGGGTCGCGAAGGAGGGAAACACCCTCACGATTGATAGTAACATATGTGATGAGTTGTCTTAGGTTAAATTACAAAGTATCATTTTGTATGTTTATTAATTCATTGAGGAAAACAATTATAACAAAGTACCTTTGGTTGCATCATGCAAAGAAAATGAGGTTTTTGGAATAAAAAAGATATAGAATAATGTTATAGAAACTGTGGTATGCACTTCAACTGTCTAGTATGACTGCACTTCAATTGTCTAGTATGACTTTGTTCTTTGACTAAAGCTCTTCAATGAATTAGATTTATTCCAACCTTAAAGGAAATCTAATTCATCATATGGCATCTTCATTTCCATCATCCTAGTTATGCCTTAGATGATTTGATTTATAGCCTTAAGAATGTTTGCATTGTAGCTAAAACAAATTAGTGACTTTACCTAAAAGTGATGTATAAGCATTGATCAAGACAATAGTAATTGAATCTATATATAATATAAAGAATAATGTGTTTGTCGTGAAAAAATACATCAACTATCAAATGTTGGTTTGCTTAGCAATTATAAAGAAACATAGTTACACGAGATGCATTTGCTACTCTAAGAAAAGAGTTACATTATTGCCCAAATTTCATGCCTTCTTTGAAGTCATGTATCTTGGTAGAATTAGTATAAGAAATCATCCCCTTGTGATTTTCATTTCTCTATATAATGCATTTATTTATTCTATCCATTTCTTTTTGGTAGGACCACGTTGAGGAATCCTTGTATTAAGTTTATCAAGAAGCGATACATGTCAGTGAATTAGGACATCTTGGACACATAATAGCTAAAGGATCAATGGAAAAGTAATTGCATATGAAAAGGAAAGTATTTATACAATTCTAGAAAAGCATAATCTATTTGGGTAAGTGCATGAAGTTCGTGGCCAAAAAAGTGGCAGTCCGTGCAACAGGAATGTGTGTGTGCACGTTCCTACTGATAGAGTTTTTAAAGAGTCTGGGAGCGTGATTTGTGGTCATTGTGCACAAAGAATGTGCGCGTGATTTGTGATCACTGTGCACAAAGAGCGTGTGTGTTTTCCTATTGATAGAGTTTTTAAAGAGTCTGTGAGCGCGATTTGTGTTCATTGTGCACAAATTGTGCTCCCATTTATACTCTTATTGAGTGAATAGAGGATCTAGAGAGGAGCTAGGGAGGAAGGATCTTGCCACTGTGTCCAGGTATGTTTGATTTATCTTATTTTTAACCCAATTTAGTCATTTCCAATTTAGTTTTTTGCTTCCAAGAATCTAAATTTAAAAAAAAAAAAAATGGAATTTTGTATTTTAATTAAAAAATCAACCTAATTTAGATGACATGGCTTTTAAATTGCAGCATATATAATAAAATGGAACCCCAAGATAATAAAAAATGCTCAGAAGAAAACCAAGAAGATCAAGACCCCAACCCACCACAACCACCCAATGTAAACACTCAAATTGATGAGGGGTTGGTTATATTAAGAACCCTTGAGGAACAATTAAGGGACACTAGAGAGCCTAACAAAGTCTCCTTTGACACTTCTTTGGACATCATTGTGAAGTCCATTGCAAGTGGCCAACAAAAATTTACCTATATTTATGATTATAGGGAAAGAATGTAAGAGCACTAAAGCACTGTGTTGGTTACTTCTCTCTTTCTACCATTCTTGGGTTGACCCAGGTTCAGGTCTAATCTTGTTTCCAACAAAACCCTCTAAAACTATCGGCCCCACTGTTAAACCAGAAGGTAGCACAATGCATAGGGTGCACTGCACAGTCTCACCCGAGATAGTTCTATGGGTGGCTACAATGCTCAAGTGCTTTCATCATAGGAATGAGTGGGGATTTGGGATTACACTTTGTGATCTTAATTTATTTACTCTAACATTCATCTATACTACACATTATGTCATTATTATTCATGCATGTAAACACAATAAGATCTAGCTAACCCATTCATTCATTCATATCCTAGCTAACCATTGATAGTAAAGAAATGACAATAATCAATCCACAGAACACATGATATACCGTGGCTCACCCCCTCCTGGGCTATGTCCATAAAGATTTGGCTTATTTTCTCTTTTATTATGGTTTCTCCAAAATTATAGCATTGTGCACCTTACAATCCTCAGTCATTTGGGTCAAGATCTACAATGAGGTGGACTAGATCACACCGAGCTCCTCGGCTTGTGATCTAACCCTTAAAATCTACCTTATTTTCTCTCTCTAGCTCAACAGGTTACAAAACAATCTCGGATTTTTCAGTCATTCTTACATTCCAACTCTTCGAACCCAGAACTAGACCTCCTAGGTACCTATTTATACTTATTTTTGGCTTATCATCCATTACCTTATCTTACCAAAGCCCTAACCCTAGCATGGTTAGGTATTCTTGCGTATATGTCTCTCATGCTTTCCTCCTTTGCATGCACGTTTACCTTGCACATGTTTCTTTTCCTACCAGTTGTATTTTCCTTCTTTGCACTTTATTATCCAAAATTATTCTTTTCCACAAAATGGGCCTGTGCCCAATAGGCCCCCAACACTGACATGTGGCTCATCCCGAGCGACCTAGGCATTGCACGCTCCCTTGACAATCTATGCTAGACTGTCGAACTTTTCTGTAAGTTCCCTTCCTCGTATTTGTACTTGCACGACCTTTTCTGTGAGTGCTTCTAGATTCTGCGTTGTGATCTCCTCCTGGACCATGGTTGTGCATTATGCCTATGTCTTCAACATGTTCTTCTTCTCTTCCTCCAATTACATGATGAGTCGTGAAGCTTGGTCTTGAAGAGGTTCCATCTACGCATGTATCTCCTACTTTTGTGTCTGCGCTTCTATCAGTTCTACTTGCATCTTCTTCAGTTCTTTTGTCCCCTTGAGGCGCTCATTGATACTCATCATTCTCTGCCTCTGCTTGAGGTCCTGGATAGGTGTGCTTATTTTTCCTTCTTCCTGGTCCCACTGTTGGACCCATTCATTTTCCTCCAACGTTGTCCACAACTAGTTGGAGTGCAACTTCTTCTTTCCTCTTCTCCCTAACCTCATGTGGAGTTGTCGGAGTCATTTTTCCTTCAAATCCTCAATCTGTTTCCTATAGTGGTCGATGGTTTGGGAAATCATATTGAGTTTCTCCTATATACTTGAACTCTCAGCATGCACGTTGTCCAAAAGGTGGTTGTAGACTGTTGTCACCCCCTGTTCGATTTTATCTATGCGCTCTTTCTCTCCTCTAGTCTCGAACTTCACTTGTTCAATCACGAGCGCCAAGGATTCCTTGTCACCTTTCGTTTCCTGTAGTTCTACTATGTATGTTCTCGCGTGTGACTGCACCTCCTGTGCGACGCTGACTTGGAGTCTGTGCAACGCCTTTGTGGGTATTATGGCTAATACCATGTCGACCTGTGCCAAATCTTTCGGTGGCGTCTATGTTGTAGTTTCATCCATGTGAAACATGTCATTTGTTACTCTGAATATTGGACTCGCCTGGGCAATTGTGTGAATTGTGTATTCCTTATGTGGCGTAGTCCTTATTGTCATTGTTTCTTCTCCCTCGTGGAAGGATTATGTTCCCCTTTCAGACCTATGCGTGGTTCTGATTTGCTCAAGGACCTGCTTTATTCCATCCAGGTCATATTGTATCTTCCCTCTTTGGTGCTTGGCTTCTTCGAAGGCCTCTGATGCTCGATCTTGCACCTTCTCTACCATAAGGTCGATGCCATCCTCTATGATCGTTTACTCCAACATTTGTTTATGCGCCTTTGCCTTCTTGTGCGATCCTCCTTTCTGTAATATTGACTTCTTAGGTAGCCTTACTTTCCGTGGGGTCGATGTTGAGGGGGTTCCCTGCGTTTCCGTAGCCCCCGCTACTTGTTCCTTTTGTTGTGGAGCAGTGTCCCTCTGTGCTACCGATGTATTTTTCCTCGGCGCACTCCCCTTCATCTGTTGTGCTGGATTTTGGGTGGGTTTCCTGGATTTGTCGACTTCTTAGGCCCAGTGGTGTTTGCTTCTATGCTCAGTGGCACTTCTTGGGTTAGGATTGGGACCCTCCAGTCATCATGCCAGTCCTGGATGGCCATTTCTATATCATCCTCATTGACGTAGTACCTTGGTTGTAGCCACTCCTTATGTGGGTCCCTATGCACTTGGATCCACATGGTGTGCCTTGTTGCACAGAAATTGGTTATCTCGTTGTACTGTGCGACCACATCCGGGGTAATTCACCAAGTGTTGGCTATGCTTTTCTGTATTTCTGCAAAATACCTGGAAAAGGTACCCATGTTTGTGCTTCTTTGCTTGGGGTCTGAGTTTCTCCCCAACAACATATACCGTGTCGTGTGACACCAACCTATCCATTCGCAAAAGTATGAATATGGGGGCTCCCTCCACCCCATCAGCGCGATTAGCATGAGTATCCACGAGTAGTGAAACTCTTTGTCGAGGTCATGCACATCTTTGCAGTCATCAAGGAATAAGTTCAGCAAGTAAGGGGCCCAGCTGAGCAATGTGCCATTCGTGCACAGCACTATAGCTATGACGACCCCAGTAGGGACTTCCTCCTTGTGACACTTCCTCAACAATTTACAAGCCAGGAGTTTGGTTGCCATCCATGTCACGGCGTCGTTGATCCTTTTAATAATAATGTCACATGAGCCCCTCTATGTCCCATATGTCCTCTTCATTTATTCATCCATATTCTTCTCTTTTGTTTTGTCATCCAGGTACTGCGCGGGGTTCTCACCCATTGATGACAGTCCTGTGATTAATGCTATCATCTCTAAGCCTATGGAGACAGGTTGTTCCATCCATAGGAATCCTCCATGGAGGACTGCTATCAACTACTTGATGCAGTTTTCCACCTCTTTCCCCCTTCCAAAGTGGGGAATCTTCAACAGGTTAAGGATCCTTGTGTTTCCTAGGCCATCTTCCCATGGATTTGGTTATAGAATGGGATCTCCAAAGGGCCCTATCCCTATGTTATCTATGTAAACATGTTGCACAAATTCGTGGAATTTTCCTACGTCGACCACATCGTGGTCTGAGTATTTTAGCTTCTCCACACAACCTAACAGTGTTGGCATGGTTTTCACTCCTTCCAGAATGCACGGGAGTACAATTTTTGCTTCAGACTACCTGTTCAGAGACCGCTCCATAGGTTGTTTGCCCTTTCGTTTCTGTTGTTGGCTTGAGGTACCCACCTCCATCTGTCTTCTTTCTGTGTCATGTTATAGCTGGCTAGTGATATCTTCGACCAAACCCTCCTGTTGTTGCATGGTTTCTGCTCTGGTTGTTTTGGATATTGTCTCCTTCCTTTGTGCAGTAGCTTGGCCATTTTCTTGATGGGCCCCCTTGACCATCAAAGTTTCTGGTGGGTTTCCTGTGTTATGTGGAGGATGTCCCTGAGCGCTATTGGTTGGGTCGACTTCCATGGCTGACATGGTTGGACCCTGTCATTATTCAACCACTGGTGTAGGGTCTTTGGGTTCTGCAAAGGGTGAAGGAATTGTGTCGATGTCAAGGAATTCATCAGGCTATTTGGTTTCCTGCCCGGCTTCTACTACCTCTTGTGGTGCTTGGCTACTTCGGGTTTTCGTTCCCACTTGGCTCGGCGCACCCATATTTGGTGGTGCCATCATGGGTACTGGTTAGTTTTTGTCGACTAAGCCTTCACTGGTTCGCTCTGGATTATTCGCCAACTCACTTCCTCTCTGTGTGCTCTATTTCTCTGCAACTTCACGATTTCACAATGAGTCTTATGTTGCTCATGTTTCCCCTTTATATAGGAAAGTCATGAAACTTCTTGGAGAAGCTTCCACAACTTTGATTAATGTAATGGATCTTTATGAGTACTTTTTCATTGAATTCCATAATTGTTTTCAGTTGGCGTCTTTTTTCCATAACTGTCATTTTTCAATTTTTTACTTTTTCTGATTGTTGGTCCTTTTTTGCAGTGCGCTGAGCTTTCCAAGTGTGTGGTATGTCATGTAGCTATTATGCATGGAAATTTTATTTTCATCAAGATAAGTCTATTTTGGTTGTGCGTGGTCTTTGGATGTCTGGCACAGTAACTCTTGCACACAACAAATTTTTTTGTAACTTCTACTAGAATAGACTATGTACAGGTTCTCTTACTGTGCAGTAACTTTTTAAGTACTAGGAAGTCGATTGTCCCTATAAAGTTTCAGTCGAATCCCATTGATCATTCCTCTCAGTTCTGTGCCTCCCAAATATTTCACATGTACATATCCCCCATCTATGACAGTCTTCACTTCATATGGTCCCAACCAATGCATTTTGAATTTACCTAGATGCTGAAGAAATTTATTGTCATACACCAAGACTAGGTCGCCCTCCTTGAAACTCTTCCTCTTGATATGTCTGTCATGCCAAGATTTATCTCTTGATTTGTTTACTTCTTGTTGAAATTCTACTAGAATCATATATTCTTCCATTTCCATCAACTAACTAAGCCTCTCTTTTACTACACCTCGTTATGTCACGTTGGTGATTGTTGTTACGTGCATACTGGGTACTAGGAATTCTAATGGCACCACTTCTTCTTATCCATACACCAACTTGAATGGTGTTTGTCCTGTCAACTTTTTGCATTTAGTCTTGTATGCCCACAATATTGTTGGTATCTTCAAGTCCCAATCATCCTTGTTAACATTGCATATTTTTTGTCAAGGCATTCTCTAGGATCTTATTAAAGGCTTCCATTGTTTCATTTGCTTGAGGGTGATATGGTGTACTCTTTTGATGGTAGAATTCAAATTCCTCAGTCATATCCTTGATAGTACTGTTGATAAAGTGAGTACCTTGGTCACTCATCAAAACACTTGGGCATACAAATCTAGTGATCACATGCTCAAATAGGAAATGTGTTGTTGTCTCTGCGCTGCAATATTTTACTGTTGCTACTTCTGCCCATCTTATTAAGTATTATGTCGCAATAATGATATACCTTTCTCCTGACCTTTTCATTGGTGGGTTAATTGGTCCCACGAAGTCTATTGCCCATTTGTCAAATACTTGCAAGGTTACTTGTGGTCTTAGGGGCATCGCATCCCTTCTATTAGTTTTACCAACCCTCTCACATACATCACATCAATGGAAATAATCCTTGGCATCTTTGTGAATGGCCGACCACCATAGTCCTATGTGTAATACCTTCTGCGCGGTATATTTTCCTACATAATGTCCTCCAACTATTCCCTCATGGGCCTCTTCTAAAATCATAGACCTTTCATGCTCTAATACATCTTCTCAAAATGTTGTATGCACTCATCTTGTATAAGTGTCCTACAATCAATTGATAGTTTGCAACTCTGACAACCAAATTTTTCTTTTGTGTGTTGTTAAACTCTTGCAGCGCAGTCCCTGTACTCAAGTATTCAATGATGTCATAAAAATATTCATCAGCTACTTGGACTGAAAAATAACTGTGCATCAAGGAAGTTGTCCTCTAAATTTGTAGGTTCCTCTCCATTGGTGATTCGTGACAGGTGATCGTGTCCTGCATTCAAATTCCCTGGCTTGACTATCACTTCAAAATCAAATTCATGAAACAACAGCAACCATCTACATATCCTCCCCCCCAACATTGGCTTATTGACTAGGTATTTGAGGGTTGAATGGTCTATTAACATTTTAAAGTGTTTTCCAAGTAAATAGTGTCTGAACTTTTGAAGTGCATATACCATTGCTAAGCCTTATCTTTCTGTAGTATTGTAATTTTTCTCTGACTCTGACAGTTTTATTCTTGCAAAAGTTATAGGATTGTCCAATTCCCTTGCTCTTGGTTGCTCCAGAATAGCTCCAAGTGTTAGGGTTGATGCATCCACATGCACATGAAATGTATTTTCCCAGTCTGGGAATACTAGTATAGGTTTTGTTACCATATTCTCTTTCAAGGTGTCCAGACCTTGTTGATACTCCTCATTCCACTAGAGTTTACTATCTTTCTTCAATAGTTTCTCCATCGGTGTAGTGATCTGCGCATACCCTTTGATGAATTTCCTATAGTAGCATGTTTGTCCCAATGTTTCTCACAACTGGTGCACTGATTTTGGTGGTGGTAAATTAACAATAACTGTAATATTAGCAGGATCCACCAATAGTCTGTGTTTGCACACTATGTGTCCCAATAGTATTCCACAGGGTGTTCGAAAGATGCACTTCTGGATATTTAATGATATCTGGCATTGCCTGCATATTTCCAACATTAGCCTTAACACCTCTACATGGTCTTTCAACAGACTATATATTATCCAATAATCTAGGTACACTTCTAAAAAATGGTGGATGAATTCCTTGAATGCAGCTATGACTACTCTTGAAAATATTGTTGGTGCATTCTTCAATCCAAAAGGCATGACTTTGTATTGATAGGATCCTCGTTATGTGGAAAAGGTAGTCGTATACCTATCTTCTATAGCTATTTTGATTTGGAGGTAGCTTGAGAATCCATTTATGAATGAATATGCTTCCTGACCTCCCACATTCTCTAAGACTTCATTATTAAAAGGGGTGGGAAAAGGGTCATGTAGGCAAGCATCATTCAGTTTCCTGAGATCCACACAAATCCTTATCCCTCCTTGTGATCCATATTTTATGAGCAGAACGAAATGAATACAAATTATTATCAAAATATTCTTAACACAGAGTAACAGATATACAGTAAAATTGGTTTCTATTCAATAAGGAAATAATCTAAAACTGTAAAATGCAGCGAAAAACAAGCTTGCTAGAATGGTGGTGGCTTATCTTTGAGAATAGATGTGACGGTTGCGCTCATTCACGAGAACATCATTACAATGAGGCTCTAAAGGCCTTTTTTACAATAAATAGGAATTTCAAAAACCCTAGACATCAAAAAACCTAACCCTAGGAGATGAAGCACCAAAAGTCATGTGGGTCCCGTTTGCGTAAGTTAGTACATCAACTTCCTGAGGTCGTAACTTTTGCATACGATATTTTTTTTAGGTGCATGATAGCCCGTTGGAAATTTCTATCCGAGGAATACACATGTTTCCATAACATTCTGACTCCATCTATAATTTGAATGTGGCGATCCCTAAAAACATTGTTTAGGGCCTCAAAACGGCCCCAGAAGTCAAGGACCCAAAAACTAGGAAAAACTGCCAAACTGGAAAACTGCCAAAATGAGCGAGTTGGTATAGGGTGGAGGCCACCAAAATCCATTTATATCAATCCTCCCCCCTTAGGAATAAATTGTCTCCATTGTGTTGAGTACCCCCATTAGATGAGGAAATTTATGTTGAATTTGGCCTTGGGTGAGTCACTTGCCTTGGTGCAAGAGTTGCCCTTCTTTGACAACTTGATAAAGTTGGATCCTTTGTTGGTGAGTGTCCTTGACCTATTTGTCCATAATATGATCATTGGATTCTTGTTGTATGTATTCTGGGTTGAGATCTTTTGGTGTCAGTTGTTCTTCTATCTTTGAGGTGTCCAATAATGGTGGGAAATAAGGTCGAAGGAGATCCATGTTGAACATTAGGTGCAAGCCAAGGAAAGGAGGAATGTTGAACTCAAAAGAATTATCACCCAAAACCTTGGAAATGGTGTACGACCCATAACGGAGTGGGAAAAGCTTCCAATGGGGTATTGTAAGGTGTTCTTTCTGCAATTGCAACCAAACTTTGTCTGTGGCACCCGGTGTTGATCATGGGGTTGCTTGTACTTGTCATTGGACTTATGTAGGATATCCTAAACCTGTTGGAATATGTGTTGGATACACTCAATGAACTGGATGGCTTTTTCAGCTTCAGTTGGAGCAAGAGATGAGTCAGTCGAGGTGACCGCAAGGGGTAGTGCAACATCTACGAGACCCAATGGTTGGAATCCCAAACCCACATGAAAGGGGTTTTGGTCGGTTGAGTTATGCAAGGCTTGGTTGTAGTTGTGTTAAACATAGGGAAGACCCTCATCCCATGTGTGAGGGTGCTTAGAATTATACATGTGCAGGATATGCACGATTATTCGATTTACGACCTCGCTTTGGCCATATGTCTAGGGATGGAAGGTCGTGGATTTGTTGAGATTGGTGTCTAGCAGTGACCAGAGGCTCAACCATAATGTGCTAAGAAATCGACTATCCCGATCTGAGATAATGGTTTTTGGGATTCCAAAATGTATCCAGACTCGCTCAAAGAAGATCTTGGTAGTGGCCTCTAGTGTGATTCTCTTCTTGCAGGTGGCCAATATCGCCATCTTAGAAAAGTGATCAACAACCACAAAAACACAGTCATTTCCCTACTTGGTGGATGGGAGGCCCGACATGTAGTCCATTGAGATGGATTCCCATGGCCTGTCAAGAGTAGGCATAGGGGTGTACAGACCTTGTTTCTTAGTGGTCGATTTGGCAATAGCGCAGGCAGTGCAGGACCTGATATACTTGTTGACCTCTTGTCGAAGTTTCGGCTAGTAGAAATGTTTCTGCAGCATTGCCACTATCTTTTCGACACCAAGGTGTCCATCCACTTGACTGTAGTGCGCTTCCTAGATCAGCTTCGCTCACTCGCTTGATGGAATGCAGATATGGCCCAGACGACACAGCAACCTATCCTGAAGATGGAAATTTGCGACAATTGTGTTTGCACCCAACAATTGGTAGGTGATGGCGAAGTCTGAGTTTGCCTCATAGAGTTGGGGGTGTCAAGAGGTCTCATGAATGCAAGAGTCTAGCATCATGGTGAGTGTCGCGATTGGCGTTCTGCTGAGGCAATCAATGATGCGGTTGGTGCTTCCTATTTTATACTTGATGTTGAGGTGGAATTGTTGCAAGTATGTGGACCACTTCTGATGGCGGTCATTCTGCAATTTGCCTTGTGTCTGCAAGAACTGCAGTGGCTTATGATCAGTGTGGATGATTGTCTCCTTCCCAAGAATGTAATGTCTCCACTTGCGGCATACTTACATAATGGAGTACATTTTTTTTTCTTAAGTAGGGTACTTATAGATAGAATATGATAGTGTCTCACTATGATAGGCCACGGGGTGGTTGTGCTAAAGTGAGAACGATGCCCACAACATAGTCTGGAGGATTTGTCTCGATCTCAAAGGGTTGTTGCAGGTCCAGTAGTGAAAGTACTGGGGCTGAGCACAAGCGCTGCTTCAAATCATCAAACGCTTGTTGTTGGGACCTTCCCCACACAAATTTTTCCTTATTGTTGGGTAAGTGTTATATTATTTGCATGTGTGTGTGTGGGCGCGTCAGATTCGACAACTGCATCTGATGATCCCAACTTCCTTCACCCTTGGTGTCATGTGCACTAAGTGCTTCCTAGGGGGGGGAAGATATGGACCCCCCTGGTTAACTGCAACGTTCGGCTCCGAAAGGTAGCCCAAGGCCGACGGGGTTCGGGGCAGCACCCCAAAATTTGTTTTTGGGTGGTTTTTGCTATTTTTAGTGATTTTCTAAATTAATCCCAAATTAAGGGATTATGGTTTTAGTAGCTACGAAATACCTAAAACATTGTATATATTGTATGGTGAATGGTGAAATTAATACAATAAAAGATTTAAAAGGTGTGGCACCAAGGAAGACTGGTTTTCTCCTGGTTAAAGGTTTCTAGCATAAATCTCTGTGTACTATGTGTATGAGCCATTGATTAATTTTTGTTTTTCTTAAGAATCTATATGCATTGCTTTACTTCACAGGTTTAAAACTTACATGTGGTATCAGAGCTCATTTTTGGCTTCAGAGGGACACCTTTGTTGTTGAGGGTTTGGCTCAGTTTTAATAGATCAAGTTTATCTTGGGTCTGTGATAAACCTAGGTTTAGTGGGAATTTTTGCAGTGGTGATTTGAGTGTAGAAAGAGGAATGGCGAGCTCTTATAGAATCGAGATAGAGAAGTTCAATGGTAAAAACTTTGAGCTATGGAAGCTCAAGATGGAGGACCTTATTGTAGACAAAGAACAATGGATCGTTGTGGATCATGGTACACAACCTACTGGTACGCATCCTACTAGTACACAATCGACTGGTACACAACCTACTAGTACACAAACTACTAGTACACCACCTACTGGTATGTCGAAGGAATATTGGAAGAATTGGACAGAAAAGCAAGGAGTATTATTCGAGTCTTCCCGATAGATTCGGTGTTGTTGAATGTCTCAGGAGAATCTACAGCCAAGAAACTATGGGATAAGTTAGGGAATTTGTATCAATCAAAGTCCCTGGTAAACAAATTGTTTCTTTGAAAGAAGTTGTATCATCTTAGGATGGAAGATGGAGATTCTGTGACAGAACATCTAAATGCCTTTAATACTCTGGTAAGTCAACTTATCTCTGTAAATATTACGATTGTAGAAGAAGATAATTGTATTACTTTGTCAGACTCTTGGGATAATCTGGTTGTAGAAATTGGTAGTACCACTCAATCTACATTGAAGTATGAGGATATAGTTGCATCCTTGCTATCTGAAGAGATGAGGCGGAAAATCATGGATGGTCATAGCATAGATGCTTTATCTGTAAGAGGTCATACCCAAGACAGTAATCCTGGTAAGTATTCGAGGGGAGATCTAAATCTACAGGTAGATCTAAGTCTTCAAGAGAATGTTTGAGGAAATGTTGGAAGTGTGGTAAAACGGGGCATTATAAGAAAGATTGCAAGTCTAAGAAGGTTGATAAACCAAAGGGATCTGATACTACCTCTCCCACATAGGCGAAAACCTCCACTGAAGAAGGAGGTCATTTTTACCTAGAATCTATAGGTACACATGAAGACCGTGATGTATTATTGATCGACTCAGGTGCGTCATACCATATGAATCCTCACAGGGAGTGGTTCTATGAATATGAAAAATATGATGGTGGTGATGTATTCCTGGGAGATGACTCGATAGCCAAAATCATGGGACGTGGAAGGCTTAAGTTGTTGCTAAAACATGGAAGGATTAGAATTCTCCCTGGGGTTCTGCACATTCCAAAACTAGATAGGAGCCTAAGATCTGTAAGCAAGTTGGATGACGCGGGAGTGGATACTGTATTTGGAAACAACACTTGCAAGATGGTACGAGGAGCAATGGTGTTGATGAGGGGATTTCGGTGTGGAACTATGTACAAGTTTTTGGGAAGCATTATACTAATGGGTGTAACAATTATGTTGTCCCTGAGCAGACAAATAAAGAATACAAGACCAATATTGTCCCTGGAAAGAAGACCATGTTGTGGCATCAAAGACTGGGGCATATTGGAGAAAAGGGCCTTCTAACACTACACGGTAAAGGTATGGTTGAAGGTATTTCTAATTGCACTCTGGATTGTGATTTCTGTGAACATTTCATATATGTAAAATAGAATCGAGTAAGATTCTCATATGGTGCTACAAGAGAAAAGGGGATCTTAGAGTTGATACACAGTGATGTGTTTGGATCTGTGATTGTTCCATCACTAGGTAAATATGTGTATTATGTTTCATTCATAGATGATTTATCAAGGAACACATGGATTTATTTTCTTAGAAATAAATCTGAGGTATTTGATCAATTTAAAGAGTTTAAATCTATAGTAGAAAATCAGATAGAGAAGAAAATAAAGGTATTGAGGACAGATAATGGTGGAGAATTATGTGGAAATGAATTCGAAGAATTATGTAAGAAGTGTGGTATAGCAAGGCAGAAGACTAATCCATACACACCTCAGTAGAATGGAGTTACAGAAAGGATGAACATGACACTGATGGAAAAAGAAAGGATCATGCTTAGTGGTGTCGAGTTAGGACAGCAATTATGGGCAGAGGCATTGGGTACAACATGTAACCTGGTCAATCGATCACCCTCATCAGTGCTGGATGATAAAACTCCACACAAGGTATGGACTGGAAAGAAACCCTCTCTTGAACATCTTAGAGTGTTTGGTTGTGATGCTTATGTACATGCTCCAAAGGAAAATAGGAGTAAGCTGGATAAAAAAAAAAAGATGAAAAGTATATCGTTATTGGTTATAAAGATGATGTGAAAGGTTATAGTCTTTGGAACCTAGAAACTAAGAAGATTGTTTACACTTGAGATGTTGTTTTCAGAGAGATAAAAGATGTTTCTAAACAGGAATTCCTACCAAGGCAAGAAGAACCTGAGAAAATAGAGTTTGAGTTGGATGATGTTAAGAACCAAATATCAATATAGCATAGAAAAACCTCAGAACAAAGTACTCAACGCCTTGAAAAAGAGATAATTTCAGATAATAAGCCTCTTTGAGAGGGAAACCTCCTTTTACCCCACTTAAATGTTCAAGTACAAGATGATTCAAAATGAAAATGTCTCCTTGGTATATATAGGAGACTAGGAGGTATAATTACAACTAATGGCCTAAAGCCGACATAAATAAAATAACATTACTAATATAATATGCCCATATTAAGGGGTAATGATCTAATATTAGGGCTTAACATGCCCCTCCCCTTGAGACAAGTGTTGTCTGCAACGCTTGAGTAACTCTAGATGCTTCTGTATAAAAGACTCATCTTCCCAAGTGGAATCTTCAATAGGTAGTTTCCTCCATTTAATGAGATACTCTGAAATGGATCTATTCCTCAGCTGGTGAATTCTTGTGTCAGTGATGGCTTCAGTCTCCAATATGATTTTTCCTTCCTCATCAAGTTATGGCAATATAGTTTGAACTGGGATCTTGTCGCCTATAACCTTCTTTAAGCATGAAACATGGAAAACTGGGTGTACTCGTGAAGATGCAGGCAACTCCAATTTGTATGCCATAGTACCAATCT
>ML821262.1:62137-79786 GCA_009831015.1 Picea engelmannii
TTCACATGAAATGCTACATTCAGCGGCATCTGTTTAGGACCAGCAACCAATAACCAAGCCAAATACACTGCTGTCATTGGCCTCTTGACCGACACCCAGCATCACCATATTCGTCACCTTAGTGTTCTCCTCGACTCTCAACTAGTCGTTCTGCAACTTAACAATGTGTACCGTGTACGCGATCTGTGCCTCTTTCGAAAATACCTGCAGGTTAGATTATTATCTCGACATTTTGATTCCATTAAATTTACACACATTCCCAGGGAATTGAATCAAACAACAGATGAAATAGCTAACATGGTGCTAGATTGGCATATATCACATCAAACTACCCATACATAAAACATCTCAGATAACCTGTCACATCATATAGATAGCATCAACATCATCAACATCAACACAAAACAACATATGTAAAAACATATTTGGATCCAAAAAACATGTATACTCATATATATATATGGGCCTCATCGGCCATCCAAAATGTTTACATATACAAAAAATACATTGGCCCACAGGCTCGTGCCACATCATGGTACAAAAATCGGCTCACCAGCCTATCAAAACTGTATACAAATACAATCAAGGGGCCTCTATCACACCCCCAACTGCACCTCCCTCAAGAGGTGGTGGTGGCCCACCCCTACCTGCCCCAGGCAGTGGAGGTGGCGCACCTGCAAGACCCTCCTGCCCCGGCGGCAGGCGCCCACTCGTCATGGCAGCGAGCATAGCTTCTCGTCGCATGATAGACCGCCATGGTGGTGGTAACCCGATACACTACTCCAATAACTCCTCATCCTGGATGCAAATACACATGCCCTCAGGAACTTCCCAAAGCACTGTCTCAAAACGACGACGTAGATCATCCATATCTCCCCCAGCGGCCGCTGGAGGAGCATGTGATGACCCCGCACCAGGGTCATCAAAGCGGCGCCTCTGCGCTAATCTCTCGGGCCCTGCGGGTCACCCAGTAGCCTTGTCCCGTGGACGCCTCTCTCCACATGGAGGTCTCCCCTCTCACTGCACTGGCGGCCTATATAACTCCACCTCACGTCTGCGAGGTGCCAAATCTGCACATGCACCAAACAAGCAACAACAACTGATATCAGTGTCTATACATCAAACATATGCACTAGTCTATCAAAATCACAAACATAAGTCAAAACACATAGCATACCTTTGTGATCAAAAACCTCCCCAGGAGGCAATACCATCTCGGGGTCCCCCCAGAAGTCCACCCCAGCATAGGGAAACTGGAGTATAACCTACGGCATCTGTCGCCATATCTGCGCTGCCTGCGCAGTAAAATAGTGCCCGCCTTCGCCACCACCGTGGCGAACCAATATCTGTGACCACCGCCTCAAGCGTGGCTCTCATACCCCGGGTACCTCCAGTAGCACCCTCGGGCACAACATCGACACCCTCTCCAAGAAAAAGGCAACCAGGATGGAGCCAAATGCGAACTCCTCGAAGCCTGTGGACCGACACCGGTCCAGCTGCGCGATCATCCGCGCATGAAGGGTCAAACCCCAGGCGAACCGCTCACGGCCCACCACCACCCTCTCCATCAAAATCATTTCCCCACCACTAATATGGTGGGGCGCTCGGGACCCATATACCCGAACTATCATCGCTGCTATGCAACGATGCAGCAGGACATCTATCCCACTGATGCTCACGGCCGACCAAGTCATATAGTGATCGCCTGAGTAGTATCGCTCGGCGACTGTCTCCAAATGAGTATCCCTCGGCAGCACAGGATCTGTCAGCAACGGTGTTCCCCGGAAGGGGAGCCCTGTCAAGAAGTAAATGTCCTCCACCGCAGTGAAGGCAATCTCCTCTCCTCGCACGAGGAAGCAATGTCGATCTGGGCTCCACATCTCAATCAAGAACTGGAGCAAATAATCTTGCGACCGTATCAAAGAGCAATCAAAAAACTTTAGCAACCCACTGGATGCTAAAGATGCTCGGACTGCAGGCCTCACCTCAGCCACCTCCTCTCGCAGCTGCGACCAGTCCCGCTCGCACCACCGCACATCCATGATCTCTGATCGTCACCTGCACACAACCCAGAGTCCTATATTAGCTAAAGGCAATCATCCAATACATCAAATAAGCTAATTTTTACCCAGAAACCTTGCCTCAAAGGCGTGGTTTTACCACCCACAGGTGCGCATACATGCACACCTGTTCACTATACAGGCGCGCATCTGTGCGCGCCTATTTTTCCCACAGGCGCGCTCATGAGCACGCCTGTTTACCATACAGGCGCGCTCTAGGGTGCGCCTAACCAACCCACAGGCGCTCTCTTGAGCGCGCCTGTTCACCCCACAGGTGCAGACCCACGCGCACCTGCCTACCCTACAGGCGCGCCGCTAAGGCGTGCCATAAATCCCCTTTCACGCGCACACATGCGCGCTTTTTCAGTGTACAGGCGTGCACTCATGCGTGCCTTCTACTGAGTCCCCCACGCGTTTGGGCCCACCCTCTACCCAAAACCCCCCTAAAACTCCCATACGACCCCCCGTACCTACCCTGCCCAAAAATTGGAAACCTATAACTATGCAGGATGTTCATACCACTAACCTGAAACTCGCACGTCGTGAATCGGATACCTCGTGCTCTCGGAATCATGCAATCTCCTCGAAATCTTCTCGTAAACTCACTGAAGCAGCAGGTACAAATGAGGTGGCAATGTGGGCCCTACAGCTATATAAAGGCCTTTTTTCCAAACTTCCACTCATCATTCCGGGAGCCCACGACGTCCATTTTTCGAACCGTCTGCAGCCACGGGATCAACATCCCGCCACGTACATCATGGTTGTCCCTGGGCCACTTTTCACCCTGAGCCCCCGGGGCACCCTTTTTTCATATCATGGCCAGGTACGCACACGCATTGTCATTTATCTAAATACATGTTCATATTTTCTCTTCTCTTCAGATATTGTTCACTTTGGGTATTTGGTTGTTCTCTGTGCAGGTACTTGATCATCATCCCTCAACAACATTCCTTCAGGTATATACTCAGCACTGGCATGTAGTCTCTCCCATTGTATTGCATTTACATTTCCAGTCACACCCTCTGAGATTGGCCTTTATGATACCCTTTCCCGGCTCTGTAGTACTCACACCTCTAGTTGCATCTTCAGTACTGCCACCCGGTAGCATTCTCACCTACATGAGTTGTCCCATTCATAGCACCTTTTGGCACTTTTGACACTCATGCTGTTCTTCATTGCCCGTTAGGGATGGGAGTCCCGGTAGTCTTTCATCATGTTGTGAATTAACCACATACTTATTCTCCTCATTTTGCTAGCTTCCCATACAGACTCCCAACACATCGCTTTATGGTCATGTTCTTTTTTTACCTGCACCTCCGCAGGCTCACGAACCCACCATTTCATCCACCATCAGTTTGCCCATCTGCGAACCTATCCTCATTTCACCTACCTCATACAGAAGCGTGCCAATGGGGCCCCCACCCTTCATCAATTTTCCCAAAAATTTATGCCCTCCCAGGGGCACTCATTTCGCACTGGGGCACCCGTTTCTGTATTTTGTACATCTTTCCCACATTTATTCATGATTTGTTGTACAGACGCCTTTATTTTCCATCCTTTACTTTTGTCATCACCATTTGCGACCTGCTTTCCTTTTGGCCACATGCAACCCATGTCACCCTTGGTTGAAGCATTACTTTTCATTCACCCTCACTGACATCATCTATATCTTCAGAGCACTACCCAGGTCACTTACCAGTTATCCTCTGAATTTGTTCACCTTGTCCCACCTCTAGCACAACTTATCCTCGGTCTTGGCATCCCCCTGACACTCGACCTTGTCACATGGTTGCGACCACTATTTATCTCATACATTCTCTAGCCAAGGGCAGTCTTGAGTCTTCCCATTTCTTGACTTCTTCCATGTACCTCTACCACTCCCTCACCACAGTAGATTCCATGAAGTCCTTTGCTTCTGGGATTCACATCCTCCTTTTGTCGACATCATCACACTTTTCCAAAAGGACGACAGTATCTTGATTCTCATTTCCCATTTAATGAGAGATCTCGGATGGCACAGGGGGAAACACCATTTCTCCCTGATGTCGTTGACCCCATAACATTCGACACCAACACTTTCTCATGTTGTGGTGGGTCTTACTTTGCGACTATTGCAATTTTTTCCCATCAGTTGCCGAAGACCTCTGAACTTGGTAGGGCCACCAATGCCCACATCACCGTCGTTGGTTACTTCCGCGACCATTACCGTTGGTTCAGAGTATGTTCCGTTGTAGACTTTTCTTCTGCCTTTATCATTCTACCCCCGAGGGCGCTGCAGTTGTCTACATCAACATTTCAGAGTTACATTACACGAGCATGGGGCATGCCCGCCTCGTTTGTACACACTTGTATATTGATACACACCTTGTGGAAAGTCGGAATCTACAGGTTCCTTTCTTCTCCAACGGATCACTCTACGCGGTCTCATTCTTGCTCTCCCTTACAACACCATCCTCAGCAAAAGAAACATTGATGGATTTCGACTATACGTTTTGCTCCTAACCTCATCCATCAGGGGGCATCTGTTATCACTGAAATTTCGTCCGCACGTGGCGACAAGAACTCCACATCATCAAAACAGGACTGGAGTCGTTCATGGCACAGGATTAATGCCACAACATTGCAAAAAGGGTCAAAAACTATACCAAATGACCAAAAATTTGAAGGGAGCTTTACATCATTTGGGTGTGTGCACGCATGCGCGTAATAGTATCATACAAAGCATGCATATGTGCACAAGGCGTGGCTGTTGGGCGAAAAACCCATGCGGCTGTTAAACAACGCATTTGTTGAAATTGGTCGGCATCCCAACCACTAATGGATCAGCTCCCAAGTCGATTTGACCCCAAATCTGAGCTCAATCCTCATGGTGGGCTGGTCAAAGACCTAATTGTGCCCTAAAGAGCCCCTTTTCACACTCTAAAGAGGTTACATAATGATCCAATGCTTGGCTATAAAAATCCATGAATGACCACCATTTTCTCAAGGAATTCTTCATACTGTTATGCTGCTAAGATTGCTGAGGACCCATTCTTTGGCAATAAACATTACAAGTTGCATTTCATAAAGCTATTCACCCCTCTCTTGAGTGAATAAGCTTGGAGTTCTTTCAACCACATTTTCATCTTTTCATTGTAAAGGAGAGCAAGCTTTGAGGGCCTCAAGAGCCTTCCATTAGAGAAAGAAGGGACCCAAGTCCCCTTTCTTCTTTGTGTGTCTTTGGATTTTATCAACAGATCAACTTATACATTGGTGATATTGGTCCATTTGTCTCTATTTTTCATTTTCTCATATGCTTGTAGTTTGTATTTGTTTTAGTTTAATTATTGTTAATAGCTTTGTTTTTCTTCTTTCTAA
Source organism: Picea engelmannii (assembly GCA_009831015.1). NCBI lineage: Eukaryota > Viridiplantae > Streptophyta > Pinopsida > Pinales > Pinaceae > Picea > Picea engelmannii. The sequence continues at coordinate 67,555 of ML821262.1, forward strand.
CCTTTTACCTTATAGCTGTCATGCCTAGCAGAGCCCAACTGGGCATGTAAACACTCTTAATTTTCTCACCTAGTGACGAATTGGGTGCAAACACCAGGTGAAGGAGCGACTGTTGGAATAGAGCCAGGAATATAAACGCAGAGTCGAACAATGAAAGAGACAACTTCAGTTTGAGGTTGGTGATTAGGTTCTGGCACATTTTAGAAAGGAAAGGTTCCCGAGAGGAAGATATAATAAGATGAAAATGAAGAAAATCGGGTCATGTAGGGTCTTGAGAAAATTTGGGGCAAATGCTTATGAGATTGAATTACCCGATGGGATTGGAATTTCTCCGATATTCAATGTCTTAGATTTGTACCCATATACAACTAGGAAAATAGAGACTGGGAATGAGCAGCCAATGATCCAGTGGACAAAGAAGATGATAGTTGCAGATAAGCCACAGATGGAGTGCATACTGGATAAAAGAGTAAGCAAGAGGACCAGACGAAAGAAATACTTTGAGTATCTGGTCAAATGGAAGAACCATCCAGTTGAAGATGCCAGCTAGGAGACTGGAGTAGAGATACAGAGGCATGGAAAAACCATGGAGGAGCTCATGGACAAGAGCCATGAAAGTTTTCAAGCGAGGGAGTATGATGCAGGATCATCGCCAACATCAAGCGAACCAGCGCGGAAGACAATGGACAGCTGGACAAGCGCTAGCACAAATTTTGAAAACACCTTGAAGTTGTTGCACAATCTTAAATGAAGCTATTAAGATGAGGCGCACTTGTGTAATGTAACGGGACCTTGAGCAACTCTCTCTTGTCCTTAGTAGGTAGAAGGCATTTAAAGTAGTTAATGCAAGTAGGTAGAATTTTAATTCTAGATTAGATAGTTTTAGAGTGTAAGAGGGAAACGGGATATAGACACCCTCATTGTACATTGTACCATTATTGAAGCAGGAGAAGAGAAAGAGAAGGCAGAGAGCTATGTAAGAACACCCATGTACAGACATTTGGATTAATAGAAAGAGATTGTATAGACATTTGGATTAATAGAAAGAGATTGATGAATGTTTGCTTCCTGTTATACATTTTCTTTATATGTTGTGTATATGATTTCACGTTTGAGTTTGAAGTTTGAAGGGAAGAAGGAATGATTTTCAATTGTTTCTCTATCTGAGCTAGAGTTCCTACAAGGAGTGTATTCGAAGTGTCCGCAAGGAGTGTGTTGACAAAGGGATCAGGTAGTTTAACTTTTGTTTTCATTCATCTAGTAGTGCAGTTGGGCACAGGAGCCGTGCAAGGAGTGCACAGGCCGAGTGAGGTTCAGGGTTGCAAACCTGAGTGAGAGTTGAAATACTGTTGTTGCAGGTGTGCGCAGAGTCGAAAGGATTTAAACACTTAGACGTGTTTGAAGGTTTCTGCAAGGAGTGCATGCAAGGGTCTTTTATCAAAACTCAGAAGGGATAGGCCTTTGAATTTATTGAAGGACAATGCAGAGAAGCTACGACTTAAAGTTCGTAAGAGGCGTCGCAAGTTTTGCATAGGTGGACGAGTTCCGTGGAGGAACACTTAGTTATTCAAAGGGATCATCAAGAGAGAACGAACGGTCGAAGTTCCCTGAGGAGATATCACAAAGTTCCGTGAGTTGTTAGATCTCACAGAGGTGAAAGGGAGATACGATGAAGTATTCCCAAGGTTCAAGGCTCAAGAGGGAAAGAACCATAGATCCAAGTCACGAGGACCGTTGGATTTACACGTGGTTTCGCACATTGGGGTTTCATGGGTTGAAACTCTGTAACACTGCATAAGGAATCGTGATATCACGATACGCGATATCCTGAAAGGATAAGAGAATAGAGTGGGGCCACATGGTCAGAGTGGTGGACAGATGGCACACCATTTCGGGGTTTCGCAATGAGAAGTCCTGAAACATTGACATCGGGATTCGTGATATAGTGAAATCCGAAATCCTGATGAGGTGACAGGGTGTGGAAAAGTCAACTCACACGTGTGTCGAGTAATCGACATATCGGGATTCAGGGTTCGAAAAAGCAAGTTGTTCAACCTCGCGAGTGGAAAAATCATGATAGGGAAAACCCCAATAGAATAAGGTCAGTGTTGAATATTGTTAGGGTTCGGGGTTTTGAGAATCCAACGCTCGACCACTGACCTCGTGATATCATGAAGTCCGATCTCTCGATTGTAAAGAGGGGATCGCACGAGAGTTTTGTGGGTGCAGATTTCCCGATAGGGAAATAGAAGAACATTAGAGTTCTTCGGGCCATGTGAAGGAGAATATCCTATGGGCGGACATGCTGGCGAGCATGTGCTGCATCACATCCTTACATATACCAGACTATATTGCACGTAGCAATAGAAACAAATGTTGTTACTCCTTCTGGGAATTCTTCAATTCCCACTACGGTCGTCACCAAAGGAGATTTTTCACCTCCTAACCCACCGTCACCAGTCTGAGCCACCATGGTCTCGATCGCCTCTACATTGCATAGTGGGCTGATCCCATTTTTGGTGGCGGCCACAACCCCTTTCACACCAAGTGAAACAGGCCCTCCGTTCTCATATGGGATCCCTAGTTTGGGTACAAGTCCTGTACTTTCCTATTCCACTTCACAAACTTCATGTTTTGGGGTAGGGAGGTCTACCACACCTATGCAAGGTCACATGGGGGGAACTCCTACTCCTTTTAATACTTTCCCTTATGGAGGAGGTCATATACCTCCTTCATCCCCTTCACTCGGTGGCTCTCATTATCGATCCACCGAGCAGCCTACACACCATAGTTTATTTGGAGCAGGGATTCAAGGACCACCTTCACATAATATGTCGGTAAGTTTGATAAACGTTTGGTAACAATGAATTCTTGTCATCTACTTTCCCAAATGGGGGCAACCCTAGTTTTGTACAATCTATTCCTATGCAGGGTACTATTCCTACACAGGGGGCACACCCAGGAACTTCTTCCACCGTAGGTCCTTGGAATTCTTGGCAGGGATCAGTTCCCTCATCCAGTATGACGATCTCGGGTAACTCTTTCCACAATCAATGGAACCCTGGACAAACTACTATGACTATCCCCATGGGACCAACATGGGGCAACCCTTCCCAAAGTTCTTCGAATGTAATGCATGCTCAACCATATACGTCCTATTTTGGAAATCAGTCGATGATGTTTCCACATATTCAAAATCCATATGCTGGCCAGGGCCATGGTTTCTACCAAAACCCAGGCCAACAGATGAACATTTCCTGGCAACCTGGTGCCAGTCAAACTCCAAGCCCCTTTTTCCCAGGTTATCACCAACAACCCAAACTACCCTTCCTGGTGACTTTGCACTTGCCATATTTGACAAGGTTGTTGAATGACCCTATATGTCACGATTTGCGTTGGCCTCCTATGCTGATGAAGTTTCCTTTGGACATCCCAAAGTTTGAAGCCAAGACTAACGAAGATCTAGGAGATCATGTGACTACCTTCCATCTTTGGTGCTCATCTAACTTGTTGAAAGACAACTCCATACAATTGTGATTGTTTCAACGTACTCTCATTGGGAGTGCCACAAAATGGTACATTGATCTTGATCACTCAAGATAATTTTCCTTCGGTGAACTGGAGATGGATTTCCTAAACCATTTCCAGTTACTTGTGAGATAAGATGTTGGAACAGAGCTTCTTGCCAATTTTGAATAGACAATAGCAGAACATGTCTCTGATCACATTCAAGAATGGAGACACCGGAAGAGTTTAATTAATGTGTCAATCCCCCCAACATTCCTTCTTGAGTGGTTCCTTAAGTCTTTGGTCCCACAGTTATCCAATGACGTCGCGATGTCAGGAGTATTCTCTGAAGAAGATGCCATCATGAGAGCTCAACAATTTGAGCTCATCTATTCTTATTATGGTTTATTATACAACATCTTTCCAGATGTGACATGCTCAATACTTGATAAAAATAGACAGACAATTGGACCACATACTGATGGTATTGTTGGTTCAGCACAAACAAATCTCACTGAGCAATTGATGAAGCAATTGCAGCATTTATCTATACAACACATAGTGGCTAGCCAAACTACTACTTTGGCTGCTCCCCCTACCAAAACGTTGAAGGTACACACAGTGAAATCGACTAACCCAAAGGCCACCCAGCAACCTGAAGAAAAGAAAAAACAACGAAAGAAGGGTAATTGGGATAGAAAACCTAATGATAATGCTAGCGAGAACAACAATGAGAAATGGAAGGCGAGGTATCCATGCAACTTGTGTGTAGAAGACAACCCGACCCATCTATGTCCTTGTCTTGAAGAAGCCCAAAAGTTTGTGATGCAACAACAACCTGCTGTGTTGACCAATCCATTTCAACATGGGAAAAATCTAACCCAAGCCTCTATAAGCATGGAAGGGGGCATCCAACAACCCTCTCCGCCTTCAAATAACCCTGCATCTGTGAACGTATATATGGTGAGGGGTGATGCTTTTATATCGACTAGAGCTCGTGACTATAGTAAACCAAGCACTTCTGAGAAGGGTAAAGAAGTTGAACTCCCATCTCTTCCTCTACAGATTGAGAAGACATTGGGAGAAACAATGACATGCATTCAAAAAAGCTTCTCATAACCCAAATGCAAGGGCCACCTAGAACTACTTTGTGGTGGAAGATTTATCACAAACCCCTTGTGTGATGTCCGCTTTGGAGGTCCTCCAAACCTTCCCTTCCCAGAGGAAAGCCTTGCTAACCACTTTAGGATCTACCGAGACATGTAATCCGAGTACAATAATGCTGGATACAACCAACTTAAAACCTCATCTTCCTTACCACATAGCATTTTAGATAGTAGTGGCTTATCCCACGAAAACGTTTACTTGAAATATCTTTCACACGGTGGTCGATGAGGGAGCCTCGACATGCGTTATATCGTTGGCATGTTGGAAGGTCATTGGCCAACCCATTTTGTCTCTGTCACCTACTCTCCTCACTGCTTTCGATGGTCGTTCATTCTGACCACATGGTATCATTCCCTCTTTCCCCGTGCAGTTAGGAGGGAAGATCGTGTGTGTCGAGGTAGAGGTAGTCGATGTGCCCCTCAAATATAACCTTTTGTTAGGAAGGAGTTGGACTTATGCCATGCAAGTTGTGGTTGCTACAGTTTTCTAGGTCTTGTTGTTTCCACATGAGGCTCAGATAGTGACCATCGATCAATTGTCTTTCTCCAGACCTGACCCTTCATTGGTGGTATCCACAGTCCCGATGATTGATAATCCTCAACTAGGTGTAGTCAAGGTAGGGGTTGGTTTGTGTCGACCTTTGATGGGTACCTTCGATTACCCACCCCCTCAAGGCAATATCAAGTTTAGATCCAATCACCATAAGGTTGATATTTTTCAAGTTTTGTCATTCTGCATGACTTACTTTGATGATCCATGGATACTTCCTCCCCCATCAGCGATGATGGATGGGACAGGGCACTCGGGCATGTCCATGCCCTTATCCACAACTAAAGTAGCGTACTCTTTAGTCCAGCAATCTTCAAACAACACTTATCCAAATCCTACACAAGAGTTCAATCCACTTCTAGAGCCTATTTGGACTCAGGGTTCTCTTGCTCACACCAATTCATTAGACTTAGTATTTCCCTCTGACGAAGCTATAATTGAGGCAATGACTAGTCCAGACAAACCCTGGGAAGATCTTCATCATAGATCATACTTCCTCCCAGAGTTAAGTAGAATCGAAGCTAGAGAATTCACCTTGACTATGACTAGAGATAGGTCTTGTCCTATTAATCCCTTAGCTACACATGAGATCTATGTTGGGGGTAATATGGCAACTGTTATCACTGAAATTTCGTTTGCAAATGGTTACAAGAATTCATAATCGCCAAACAGTTATGAGGTCACACATGGACCAAAATTATCACAAAAGAATTTCCAAAGGGTCAAAAACTATATAACTAGTGACAAACTTAAAGTGCGCTATGACTAAACAGGGTGTGCACGCACATGTTAAAAATAGAAACACATGAAAAGCACACATGTTATTGATGCACGACTGTGGTCTCTAAAAGCCACACACATTTGAGAACGATGCATTTATGAGAGTGGTCAGCCTCCCACCCACTTCTGGTTCAACTTCCAAGTTGATTTGACACTCAAATCTGGACTGGATCCGACTGGGTGTCTGGTCAAATACCTAAAAATGCACTAATTAGCCTCTTTCTACACTACAAGCTAGTTGCACAATACCTCAAAGTGGTGCTATAAAAAGGACATGGGTGCACTTCATTTTTTAAGGAATTCAATAGAAAAGTTATGCTGCTACTATTCTCTTGAGGAATCCTCTATTCTCATCAAGAGTATACTAGCACCATTACATTGGGCAATCCATCTCACCCCTTGAGTGGATTAGCAAAGAATTCTTTCACTATGTTTATTCAAAGTTGTAAGAAGATCTTATTTGTGGGGTTCCAAGAGCCCTCCCTTGGAGGAAGAATGGACTCATAGTCCTCTTTCTTCTTGGTGTTTTCTTTCACTAATATAAATCTTATCATTGTTGACATGGGTCTTATTGTTTCTTTTGTTCTTATGTCCCTTTGCTCACTAGTTTAGTTGTTATTTTATTTCTTAATTTAATTATTAGTTGTTTTTTTATATTTCTTTCTCTAACCCTTTTCCTTACAGCTGTCCTACTTAGCAAACCCAACTAAGCTTGCAAGCATATTTTTTTTTCTCACTAAGGTGACGAAAGAGGAGCAACAGATTGGCAACTCCATTGGGGAAAGGTATCAATTTCCTACCCCATTTAGTTTTTTATAGCTCTTAGTTTGATTTATTTAACCTGCAGGTGCATTGACCGGCCCAAGCCGACCTGCAAAACATCCAATTCCAAGTTGAATTGAGAGAATTCCATCCGAAATTTTATTTCATGGCCATGTGTCAGTTGTGCACGGGGTTTTTGGCCCACAGACGCACATCGTGTGCAAAGGCACCCAAAATCTCATTTCGGTCTGCGCACAGGCGCTCAGTGTGCCTCTGTCTACACTGAGACATGTGCACCTGTGCATAAAACTACACATTGTAAGGTTTTTTGAGAATTGGGAAGGCCCTTAGCCTTCTTAAAAGTGATAGCATGCATGTTTTAAGCTACACCACACTTAGTTCCCTCGTCATATAAAGGGATTAGTCAAAACACATAGGCACTTAGGGGGTTTAAAATCATTTGTTCCTCTTTTTTCTTTTATTTTTCCACATGGATGGATTTCTTTGACTAAAAGTATAAGTTGGAATCATTTGCAAACACATCTAACTTGCATTGGGACCAGAATTTGGATAACAATCACTTAGTATGCGCTTCTCTCGCACTTCCAAGTGACCTTGAGAATCATAAAAAGATTGTAGGACAATTTCATCTCCCTTTAAAAAACTAAAACCTTTAGGAGAGGAAAACATCCCCTCTTGGGACTCCTCCTAGTTTATTTTTCAAACACATCTTAATATTGTAATGGGCCCATACATGCCCACATGCTACAAAGATAGGATAGTGTTGAATTTTACTTCCTTAGATTAAATCACTAGGGAAGTTTAAAGGTTTTGTAATGGGCCCATACATGCCCACATGATCACAAACTAGGACAGTTTCAAAGATTTTCTTAGATTAAATTATAATAGGGAGTTAAAGGAATAGTAAAGGACCCACATGTCCACATGCTAGTTTCCTAGGGACTTTTGAATTATGCAAGGTTGTACCAAAGGCACTTAGCTAATTAGGTAATCAACACTTGTAAGGACCAAGCAAAGTCCACATGCAGCAAGGTGACACCTAATTCATTAAAACATTGGCACACTTTCACTCATTCACACACAAAAGTCACTTGTCACTCACATAGTTTCTTCTCGAAACGTGGAGGTCAAAGTAAGTTTCCTCCACAGGGATTCCGAAACACCCCACCCTTTTCTTGACGAAACTATCCACTCCCATTTAATTTCAACGAGGTTGGTTCACACCCCCAATCTCTCAAACAACCACATCTAAAATTTTTCTAAAAAACTCACTAATTTTTCCTCCACAAGAGGTGCCAAAAGAAATTTTTTAGTCTAGGTAGGATTTCGGGGATAAGCATCCAAATAACTCCCCATTATCTAGTTCTCACTTTGTCAAAACAATAGAAGTTTCCAAATAGGGAACTGAAAATCCTCCAAGTCAAGTGTTCCTAACACCATAAGGCAGAGAGATACCCGTGAAGGGTTGAAGGACGAGGTCTGATTGTTCTATGCATCCCCCCTTGAGGCACCCACCTCTTAGATGGGATCTAGCCCGAGACCCATTTCTTAGGCCGAAAATCTAAATTCTGCACTTTGACCGAGGTACCTAGTGACCAAATTTTAGGACATCTACCCAGGTGGAAATTGTGGGCTGCAATTTCACCTTGATCGGATTTTGTGTGGCTATTGGGAAATATTTCCAGTTTTTTCGGGATATGCCCCCTTTACCCCTCATTATAATTGATTATTTCATCCTTCACTAGTTTATCTTCCGGTGACTTCAGACCCCACTGTTGAGTACTATTGGAAGGTCCAGTGCTATTTGAGAGGAAGGATGCTACATCTTTTAGGACATGAGCATTTGTTTTATTTGATTCCCCATGTGGAAAAAACCCACTTATCCACATATATGCTTCTTTTTCAAAACACTTTATGTATGATGCACTTTTGAGTACATTTTGGTTTAGATATATATATATTGTGTAAAGTTCAAAGATTTGCAAGAAAGGCTCTTGTTTATTTTCTCTCATCACATTTTTCACACATCCACTCAGCTAGTCGGACATCATAGGATACTCTTAGAACCCCCATCATTTTAGACGCTTGTTAAACCTCCCTCCCATTTTAGGGGGAGTTTCTAGTCTTTCCAACTCATCGACACCGCCTTCACACACTCCGGTGAGTGCCACTATATTAGGATCATCTTTTCTTGGTTCCACATTACTTGGGTCCACTTCCCAAGTTCCTCCATCCACTCTCTCTCCTTTACATAGAAGTGGGGGGGAAAATTCCTCTCAAGGAGGAAGTACCAACCCACCTAGTCCCCCTCAAGGGTCAGGTTCACAACACACTCACACCATGGCTGGAACTAATCCTCCATCTCCACTGCAAATGCCATATTTGGTCTATCTTAACATACTATATCTAAGAAAACTCACCCATGATCCTATATTGCATGACCCCACATGGCCTGCGATGCCTACCAAACTACCTTCAGACATCCCCAATTTTGAAGGAAAGGCAGAAGATGACCCTACCAACCATGTCATGACTTTCCACCTATGGTGCTCTTCCAACAAAATTATGGATGATTCCATCAGACTACGATTATTTAAATGCACACTCACTGGCCCATCAGCTAAATGGTATGTAGACGAAAAATTGGGGTCCCATGTGACTTTTGAGTCCTTGGACAAAGCATTTTTGACCTTCTTCCAATTACCAATCTGCCACGACAATGGTCTTGAACTACTCTCTAATTTCAAACAAATCTTAGCCACACATATCGCTGATCACATTCATGAGTGGCGTAGATGACGTAGTTTGTGCAAAGATGAAACCACCAAACAACAGTGTCTTGACTGGTTTCTCAGATCACTTGTCTCTCTCCTCAGTAAAGATGTAGCTTCCACCTTCCCTTAATTAGAAGAGGAATCCATCAGTAAGGCTCAACAATATGACCTCATCTATTCACAATCAGGGTACTTATACACAGTACTTCCTGATCTCCCAAAACCCATTCCATTCAGTCAAGACAAACCTGGGATGTCTCACTCAGCAGACAGATTGATTGGTAATACCACACAACATAGTCCTCAACCCCAACCACCACCAATGTATGGCACACCTCAATATCCGTCGGCATATGGGGGAACCTCTTATTACTCCCCAATCACTTATCAAAATCCATACCCTGTTACTATTCCTCCACCCATCAGTGGGCCACCACCGACACCTCCAATGCACCCACCTATTCCAACAAGTTTTGGTACCCCCTCTACCTCAGCTTATACTCTAAGTACTAGAGAAAGTGCCACACCTTCCTATTTACCTTACAGAGCACAAATCCCATAGAATCCGTACTTTCCATTCCCTGGTCCTCCATAGCCCATGGCTCCCCCACACCCTCACGCTGGGGTGAATTTTGTTCAACCCTCTCCCGTTCAGCAATATCAAAATTTTGAATAGCTAAATACAGAAAATTTGACCCACCCATCGAGTAATGCCAAAAAGAAAGGAAGAAACATGAACAATAACAACCCAGGTCAAGGCGAGAATCAACCCCAACAAAACCAACCTACTGGGGGAAAGCAGAACCAAGGGAATCAAAAACCTCAAGGGGGAAACAACAACAGGTTTCAAGGGAGGAATAACAATACTATTAAAACCACCTTCCCTTGTGCCCTTTGTGGTGAGTTCGGTCATTATACTCATCATTGCCCCCAAATCGCTGATTTTAAATGGCTGAAAGACTCAGGTAGTCTACCACATCCTCCAACACCACTTGCCCCTCAGCAAGCCCCACAACAATATGTGCAACAACCCCCCCCAGTCGTGCTGCATAACCCCATTCCACACCAAGGTGTGATGAACACCCAACAAGAGATATAGCCTACCCCACCACAGTTGGGACAATACCTCAATCCAAACAATCCAGCAGATCATACGATCCTCCTCACCAGTGAGGAAGAAATCCTTCTGCAAACACGTAGTTGTCAATATCATGAACCAACTGAGTCTCCTCCCATTCCCCTAGAAACAATCCCCACACCAACAATACCCCCATTGGTGATCCCTCTCCCTAACATAGAACCACCTCTTCACATCCCTCGCATCCCATTGCGCAGGAATGTTCACAACCCACAGGCTAGGGCGGCTCATAATTATAGTTTGGTTGATGACTTAGCACAATCCTCGGCTGCCATGTCAGTCTTAGAAGTCCTTCAAACTTGTTCCACTCAGTGGAAATTATTACTTTTCTCCTTGGGGGTAGTCGATCCCATGGATACTCGACTCATCGCATTTGATCTCGACAGCGGAGAACCTTGTCTCCTTGCTCTAATCGCTTTTCAAATCCCAGTAAAAATTCGTAACATTCCAGTACATCAGTGCATCATCAATGAAGGAGCATCCACATGCACCATGTCCAAATCTGTATGGCAGAAACTTGGTTCCCCTGAACTCATCCCATCCGCCATTACCTTAAGAGCTTATGATGGATGACCATCGTCTCCTGAAGGGCTCTTCCAAAATGTCCCTGTAGAACTTGGGGGCAAGACTATTCTCATCGACATTGAAGTAATCGACACCCCACTGGATTATAATATCCTATTCGGTCGTAGCTACATGTACGCTATGAAGGCATTTGCCTCTTCCGTCTTTCGAATGGTGATGTTCCCCCATAACGGGAAGATCATTACCATTGACCAAGTCTCACATTACGAGCCTAACCCTTCTGCCAACATCGATAACATTCTCCCTCTACACCCCCACTCACTACCCTCCCTACCATAGCTAGGGGCAGGAAAAAGAAGAAGGAGCCCACATATCCACTTCCTCCACGCGTCTAACCTCCTTGCGCACTATGTGAGAAATATGGACACCAAACCAAGAACTGCCCATCTCTACCCGAATTACGGAACCTGATTCCACTCAATCAAACACCATCAACGCTCACCATTGTATCAAGTATTGCTTCCACCGCCCCTCACTCAAGTAGTAAAGGGATGCGAACCAAATTTTCTTGCACTATATGTTCATAATATGGCCATTATACACACCATTTCCCAGCACTACTACACTTCCAGCAGACATTAGCCGCAGTATGCCAAAGCTTCTAGAACGAACCCAATCCAACTACATCATCCCTACCAAAAATCACTGACATCCATTATGTCACAACTTCAGTCAATGAACATATGATATGCCCTTGCTCTCTATGTGAATCCTTAGATCATTTCACATACCTATGTCCTATGATCATTGAATATAGGCAATGCCAATTGACCCTGATTCAAACCCCTGCGCCCCCTACAGAATCAATGGTTGACCTTACCTCGTCACTAGAGACTCTTCATATCATTTCTCCTAAACCCGAGGCACTCCTGATGCATCCATGGTTCTTGGATGACTTATGCAAGGATTCACCCCCAAATCCCCCCAATTCTCCCACTAATTTCCCTAC
>ML821263.1:0-15744 GCA_009831015.1 Picea engelmannii
GTTGTCGAAAGGGTCGGTATTTAGGGTTTTTTTGGTGCACTCTTGAGCATTGAACCCTGGGTCTGTCCCTGTGCCAACAAATGGTTCCATTGTTGGGACCTGAAATTGTGATTGTTGGGAATTGAAGTAAAGAAAAAGAGAAGCTATGTGCATAGATATGTTGTTGAAGTGTGCAGTATCCGACCTAAAACCATGATTGTTGGGAACTGAAGAAAAGAGAAAGCCCAGTGCATAGATCTATTTCCCTAGTGCACATTATTCTACTTGACCTGTAAAGCTCTGTGCTAAGAAGAGAAGACAGATCTGAAGAAAAAAGGTAATATATTGAAGCTTTGTGCTATGATAAAGGTAAGAACAATGAATTTTATTTATTGAAAAGGTAAGATAAGTGGAAATTTTTATTTCGAAAGTATGAATCTAGGCATGCTTGTTAAATTTTGTCCTAGCCTAAAAACTAGGGCACCACTAGAAGAAATAAGATTTGATATGAGTAGATCTTATAGAAATGATGAAAGATATGTTATTCCTATGCATAGAAAGAATGTTTGGACTAACAAATGGATGCAGGATCCTAGACATAATTTTTGCAGGTTAGCTACTATGACCTTAGAGCGCAGTACAAGAAAAGATGGGGATCATTTAAAAAAAAAAAGAGGATTAACCCTTTGTTATAACTGCAGAAGCCCAGGACATCTCTCTAAGGAATTCCTTGGTAGAAGATCTAGTTGTCTTTGTTGTAAATCTATGGACCATGAAGTTTTGGATTTTCCTAGAATGATTGATAAGGTTGAAAGAATGAATATGAGACACGAAAACCTTGAGAAAGATCAAGAACTAAGACCATGACAAAACTCCAGAAAGAATAAGAGAATGTATTTATACAAATGAAATAAACCTTGAACGATCACAAAAATATCAACTTATCAGAGATCTTCAAAGAAAAAGAATGCATAGAAACAAGAATAGGAGACTTCAAAATTGACTATTTTATGGATGAAGAAACGCAGGTGAATATCATGATATAAAGAACTTGGGAAATTTTAAGAAATCCTGTTATGATTCCTTCATTGGGAGGAATAGGATTATTCAGAGGAAATTTGATAACCCTATGTGGAAAACTCACCTAGATGTTTATGAGAGCTCAAGGAACTTCGAAAGAGGAAGATTTTGAGTTTGTTAAATTTATTTTGAGTAGTGCCCCATTTTCTATGTTACTAGGAAAAACCTGGATTGAGAAGGATCACACCAGAAGAAAAGAAGAATAATTCTTAGAACAAAAGAATCAAGAATTAAAAGATTTCATGACTAGGAGGATAACACACTTGATTGAATAATAGGAGAATAGATCGAAGCAACTTAGAACCATAAACTTGGATGTCGAAGTTGAAAGAACACAATAAGACTCACAAGAGAGTGGAGTACCTACCCCAGAATGAGAAGAAGTATTTCCATTGAATCCTATGAGAGAACCTCAACAATGTGAAGTTACTATGCCAAAAGAAGATAAGAATCATAATGGATAGAGAAATACCGATACAAAGATCACAGGGAAGAAGGCTAGAAAGCTTAGTGAGAAGAGAGAAAAGATAGCAAAGTTGCAGAATGTTCCAGAGGGGACTTCACAGAAGGAAGATTTGCAAAACTAGAACTTCGTCAAGATGTCAGAAAAATGAAACATGGCACTTCTCCATGGCGAAGCGATATGACTATTGGAAGCATTATGACCATTAGGTCGACGCCCCGAATGGTTAGAACAACAGTTACAACCGACAATCTTGTCTCTAGACCGTTGGGACCACGCTACAACAGACATAACTACATTGATGAAGGCCTCTTCTCCATTGGAGAGATTCGATACCCACTGCCTACTTATTCCGTCGACTGTTGCACCGAGAACACTTTTGCGAATTTTATCCAGGCCAACTCATTGCTACCACGTTGTGTTTACTGAGATCGACACCTGTTCTATTTCTTTGAGAACCCATTCATCAATATGAGTTATCCGATATTGAGCATGTATGTCGGACAAACTCAACGCAACTGAAAAGTGTGTAGAAGAAGTTCTATTCAATCTGATGGCCGAGAGAGTGATGTCCACAAGAGTTCAAGCATCGTCCACGAGAGAAGTGCAAGCTTCCCCATCGACTAATCACAGATCCAGACCATCCTGAGTTGCAGTAGAGAAGAGAACCAAGCACCGAGATGTCTTAGCGAATGCGAAGTTAATCCCAACTATCATGCCCGACTACAACCCACCTTTGGCTGGCGCAGAGAGTTGTGAATATGTTCCGAGAGATTTCGATTATACCATGGTTACTACGTACCTCTCGAAGGGGATACGTGTAGTTAGAACGCGACAAGATAAGATCGTGACATTGAAATTTAGCAACTTCAATCTAGGGGACTGCAAGAATTATAGTATGCTCGCCCCTCACAGATATTTGTCTAGAATGAAGGGGATGAACTTGAGAATAATCCCCCAACCATGGACTATGAACCTCACGCAGTCCACCATCCTGAATGTGATGAATATTCCACATTTCATAAGGAACCATGAGGTTAACGCATGTGTTAATATCCTACTGTCATGTTACCACGGTGGCTACCTATGGCTAGATAGACGCATCACAGTTGATCTGACGATGATCCATAGGATCATCAGATTGATTATGCAAGGACCTAACCCACAGGAATTCTACCCAGGGAAGGCTATAGATTGTGCATTAGCACAGTGGATTAAAGACACATATGGCAATGTAGTAAAGGGGATGTGAGGCTACAAGGTAGCTTCCATACAGAATGGCACAGTGCACCTGGCCTTCTAGTTGATTGCAGGAAATATGGTGAGAAAGAACATACCTACGCAGGTCATAGGGTTCGTTGTTGACCTCGCCAAAAAATGTGTAGAAGGACTCCAAATGAACTGGGCAAAGTACTTAGTCAACCAACTTGAATTAGATTGCCACGAAGCTCAGGATCAGGACTATGAGCTCCATTTCAACTGGCTATTGATCCTCATAGAATTTAATTCTTGGGAGATGTCAGAAGGTGTGACATTCCCAGACATTGAGCTATTCGAGCCACTTACTGCGAAGTTCACCATGCTTTGGTACTCGAGTGATATGGGAAAAAAGTGGCAGTTTAATGCATCATTTCACACATACTATCTCCAGTTGAAGAGGGCTATTGGGGCTATCCCTCGTATGACGCCGAACACCCTACATTGGTTCATACCCCTCATGAAGTTTTGTGTAGATCGACACTTTATTTATATCTCTGCATGTGTAGATGAGCATAAATAAGAGCTTCAGTCGTAGTATAATATCACAGAGGAGGACATCGAGGAGATAACCAAGGACTGGTCTACAGAGCTTCTTATGCCCGCTAACCCCACAGAAATGTTTGGTCCCAAACTAATTGGCAGCTCAGAGGCCACTAACGAAGAACACGACATACCTGGAACCAACAGAAGGAAGAAGATCGAAGAGGTACAAAACCTAAGAAGCACATCAGAATAAATCGCTTCAGAATCACTAGGTCGAGGAGGTGATGACGAAGTAGATAGAGAAGATACCAAAGGAAAAGATGATTAGTAGAAGCAAGGTGAAGTAACACCACCTAGGGATCCTGTTGATGAGACCGATCCCTCTAAGAAAATAAATTTTTTCCCCACGAAACCCACCTTGAGGAAGAAATCTAGAGCTACTAATACCAAGTTGTAGACTGTTCTCACGCTCAATGACTTCAACTTCATCATCGCAGTTGTATCAGACGCCTCACAGGAGATTATGAAGAACACTGAAGCCAAGAAAGAAGCCATGTATGATAGGATTGAGATAGAACTCAAAGGGGTACAACATGCCCTTCAATCTAACCACACAGTATCCATTGTGCCCCTGCCATCAGAAGAACCAGAGTTGGGAGATGAACCCACCGAACTCAACAAAAAAGTTGATGTGACCAAAGCTCTCCTTCGTTGAGCACAAGAAGAGAAAGAACAAGCTACAATGGCCCTAAAGAAAGAACAAGAGGAAATGGTAGAGAAACGTTGATTTGCGCAGCAGGAGAAGGATGACCTCCACACCAAGTTCGAAGAGGAGAGAGCACAGATCTAGCAAGAGAAATAGAAATTTCTCACAGAGCAGCTCAGAGTCAAAGAAGCAGTCAGCAGAGGACTTCGCTCTCTGATAGGATTAGAAAAAAAGGAGGAATAACCAGTAGAGAATCAAGTAGCACAACTTGCAGAAGTCATCCAATAACTTCAACAGAGAATCACAAATATAGAGCTACGAACAGTTCCAACTACCTCGCAGGACGTACGAGATAAAAGAGAAGCCACTTCCCAGAGCATAGTTGAGAGGATCAGAGAATTCACTCTGGAATGTAAAAAACATAGTAGTAGAAGTGTACAAACCTATGAGCACCTTGAAGAAGATCTGGAGTTGAGGAAACTGGAAGCAAATCTCAAGGAAGAAAAACAATAAGAAGCAACAATACAGACATAGTTGAAGCTCTTGTCAATAGTTTAAAGGATGAAGCAATCCCAAGAACAATGCACTGCTCAACAATAGGTCCTCACCATACAAAGAAAAGTCATGGAAGTGACCCAAAGGCTCCAACCAGTCCAGGATGAAGCATGCTAGCTATTTGAAGAGATTGAAGGCCGTGGAGCAGAGCTAGAACAAGTCGTCGCTACAATCGAACAACTCTTAGAGGGACCTGTTAATGAAGAAGTTATCCAAGAGTTCGTTGAGTAGGAGGCCTTGGAACAACAACAGATCGAAGCATATCGAGCCAATCTTGAGGAATTTGAGGCAAAGTTACCCATATCAGAGTGACTCGAGACGAGTTACAAGTGAGTGTTGGGGGCATGTTGGCCCTTGACCAAGTTTTGAGGATCCTTGGTCATGTTTGACCTATTTTGGGACTTCGACAAGTTGTCGAAGGCAGAGCACAAGTCAAAGCAGTGATCACGGGATATCGACCCCTTGTTTAGGGATTCTTAGGTTTTGGGATATGTAACGGGTATGGGGATGTCAACCCATGGGTTTACCCATGTTTAGGCCCATTTTGTAATGTATAAATATAAATCTAGGAGATGTAAGTAGAGGGTGTATGTGATGCTAAGTGCAAAAGAGAGAAAGTGTGTGATACCAAGTGCTAAGTGCAAGTGATGGTTTTATATGCTCTATGCATGTTGTGTGAGGCTTGCAAGGCTAAGTGCAAGTGATTGTAAGAGACTGAGTAGAATCTGTGTGCTGTAACCTAGCTTGGGGAAGGAGGATCTGGCGAGGTGCACTCAGATCTCCTGTCCTATGCGGAGTAGGATATTGTGGCTCTGTGCATGTACAAGATTGACAAAAGATAATAAAAGAGAAGAAGAGTTGGTGGACGTAGCACGAGGCTGGGGGTGAACCACGTATATCCTGTGTTGTTATGCTTTGTGAAATGTATTGATGTGCTATGTGTTTACTTGGTTAGTGCTTTGATGTAAGATGAATGATAGATAGATCCACGATGATTTCTCCTTAATAATATGAATACGTGATAGATCTAACCCATGTGAATATTCTTAGTGCTTGAATATGCGATGCTCTGTGATTAGGGTTTTTACTGCGGAATAGATACTGTTTAAATACTGATGAACTATAACTTCTAAGTGCTTTGATAAAATACTTTAATCACAGACATGCGTCCCAGCTAAGTTTTTAGACACTGGAGTCCTGCAACCACCCCTGCCTCTACCTCAGGTGAGACTTCATCTACTTCGCAGGTGTTGCCGAAAGGGATGGTAGTTAGGGTTTTTTTGGTGCGCTCTTGAGCATTGAACCCTGGGACTGCCCCTATGCCAACATGTTGTTTCATTGTATAGGATATAAAAGAAGGTAGATAATGGGTTTCTCAACCTTTATCCTTGGCTATGAAATACCAAAATTTCTCTAAAATCATTGTTGCAACTCATATCTATTAATCATGATGTTGGTTTGGGCTTATTAATGGTAAAATAATCTTTATAAATACTTTCTCTAGGATGGATTATGGGGGAAAGGAAGCTTCCATTGAGATAATTTGGAGTTTTTTTGGAAATTGAAATATTGAGGAGGATGGGGAATGGTTAGTTACCCAATAGGCCTAGGTCCTATGTGCTAAGTGGGTTATCAAATCCTAGGATGGACAAGAAAATATGAAGGACCTCATGTTCCATTGTATTATGTTGATTACTTGGGGTGGTTGTCATTGATGTCAACCCATGAAGAAAGTCCGGTAGAGAATTCTGGTAGCACAAAGGTTTGGGTAATGGACCCAATTTTGTTTGATGTATAATGGTATGTGTTTTAATATATTTTAAGGTAATACTATTCTATATGGATAGTACATGTCATGCCATTTCTGGTGGTATTTGGAACGTCACAGAACTCCTCACGGTTAGAGAGTTATGACCATGTGAAGTTGTAGAACCCTCATGAGTCATCTAAAATCCCCAAAAGGTAAAAGTAGTCAAAGTGGTTGCAAAGAAGAAATTCTTTAAATAATAAAGTGAAGTGATGAATGTACTATAATTCAAAGTGGATACAAAATAAATTATTTAAATAATAAAGTTAATGAAGAAATTACTAAGTGGACAAGTGGTTAGAAGTGGGTTAGCCCTAAAATAAGGAAAGTGGAAGAAATTATTTAAATAATAAAGTGAAGTGATGAGTGTACTACAAGTCAAATTGGATACAAAATAAATTATTTAAATAATAAATTTAATGGAGAAATTACTAAGTGGACAAGTGGTTAGAAGTGGGTTATCCCTAAAATAAGGAAAGTGGTTTAAGATGGTTAGAAGGTAACCTCTTGAGGAAGCTACATAAAAGTATAAATAAGAGGCAAGGGTATCTCATTTTAAATCACACTTGAGAATATTGAATATCTACAAGTGGCTGAGGTAACCAAAGGATATCTAAGTCGAATTTCATAGGGAAGGTGAATTAAAGAAGGGCGAAATTCAAGGGAGGATAAATTCTTTTGATGATGCTTTCTAAGGTATGTTATTTACACGTCATCTCACCATTTTCGCAATAATTTTTTTATAGAATGATTCAGAATGCGAAATCCAGAGGTTGTTGAGGAAACATATCCAAGTAATTTTTATAAAAAATTCAACTTGTGGGTCGTTGTATTTTTGGAGTTACACTCCATGGAAAATAAGGTTTGTGGCTAGTCCTGAAACTAGTCTAAAACACGTGTTTCGGGTAAAAATGTCATAACATATTCAAATTCAGTAAGAACAAATGTATTGGTTAGAGTACGATTTGTAGTATTATGTGTACCATTTTCAGATCCATACAACAAATATTCCATGTGGGGAACGCTCTACAAGTTCGCTCTCTAGAATAAGCCAAAATTCAACAAGGTATGCCATTTTTTCTATAACTCTTTTTCTTAGAGGTTCCAATTAGTGAAACTTGGAGGAATTGCATAAACGACATTGAAGAATTTTTTTTATTATTTTCATATATTTATTTATTATAGGTACATATTTATGATTATTTCAAGTTAGGATTGTTGACTAATCCAAAATTAGTCATGTGAGACTAAAGTAAAGTTTGATGAAAATGCTAGTCTCTTGTTGTTAAAGTTAAGGAAAGTTTGTAGGTATGTGATCATATACACCAGGTCTATTACAAAGTTACAAATCATATTTGGATGATGAAATTGATGATGGATTTTGGTTGAGGTACATGTTGGGTACATGGTTGAGACAAGTAGTTGATGAGTTGGCACATACATGAGGTGTATAGTTGATGATGTTGGTACATCTTGATGAGTCATAGTTTATGTGTATTTGATGCATGATTGGTGAATACTTGGTGCATTTTTTATGCACTCATTGATGGTATAGGTTGGTGCATGGTTGATACACTTGTTTATGGTGCAAGTTTATTATAGGTTGTTTGGTACAAGTTGGTACAGGTTGTTTCGTGCAGGTTGACTGGTACAAGTTTACAGTAGTATATCTCACAGTGAAAGTGTGACAGTGGTTCCATCATTCTACTGATATTTTAGGGTGGTTGGATGGGGAAAGGGCATGTGTTTATAGCCACCTTCCGGTTGTAGCTAGAGAACATAAAGAGTTTTAGCCTCTTTTTTGTTGCAGCCAGAGAATTGGGGAGTTGGAGCTTCCCTCGGGTTGTAGCTTGAGAAACTAGGGGTTTGGAGCCTCCTTCCAATTGCAACTGGAAAACAAAGGAAGTTGGTTCTTCCAATGAATGTAATTCTTAAATACATATAAGAAAAAACATTATGTGTTTTTCTCCCGCTTTGGGTTTCCATGTAAAAACACTGGTATAATGTGTATGAGTATGACTGCTCATTTGTTCATTTACTCTGCAACTATTGGATGATAATGCTACATTGATATAACACTTGCATTTTATGGTTAAAAAGTATTAAATTTCTCTATTACTGATTCACCCCCCCTTCTCAGTAATCCAACAATTGGTGTCAGAGTAGGTTCCTTCAGGAAACATTTTAACCATTGGAAAGAAATCATGGATTATTTTGAGAATGGAGTACCATTGTTCAATGGCCAAAATGGTCTAAATTATGAGATGTGGAGTGGAAGGACAAAAGTATTTTTACAGGCACAAGGGTATTATATTCAGCTATCAGTCGTTACAATATATGATAGTTTAAAAAGGGAAAATATTGTAGCCAATAAGGAATTGAAGAAGAATAACAAAATAGCAATGGATTTCATCTAGGAAGGATTACCTAATCCTGTAAGAGAAAAGGTTGGTAAATGTTCATCAACCAAAGAACTTTGGGTTAAGTTACATGACATATATTCTTCACCCATCACAGATTCAGAAAATGCCAAAGAAGATGCAGGTACAGATCAAGAAGAAATATGTTCACCATGTCAAACAGATTCAGAAGATGAAGAGTACATAATCAACAGAGGTATGTTGTTTTTCTTTAATTTTATAAAATGTGGACATATTGAAATAGAATGCCATGAAGGAAAGGAGACAAAAACTAATTGAAATATAAGACAATTATGAAGTAGAATTGCTTAGTGCTTTAGATGAACTAATAAAAGAAAGAGAATAAAACAATTCACTCAAGAAATAATTGATGAAACAAAAGAAAGTGTTCACATTTTTGAAGAATCCCAATGGGTCATCAAGAAGTTAAGAAATCATCTAGAAGAAGCCAGAAAGATCGAAGAAAATATTGAATATCAAATGCAATATTTGGAAGCCAACATAGCAACACATAAGGAAGAAGCAGAAATGAGAGAGAAGATATTGACCGATCATCATAAGGAAAGAACTAACGATCTAAACCAACTTGAGGCAAAGTTTGGTCAAGAAGAGAAAGGAATTGAAAAATAAATAATCACATTAAAAATCCATCTTGAAGAAGAGAAAATAATAGAAGAAGTCGTGAAGTCTCAGATAATGAAGAAAGAAGAAGAGATTGAGAAGCTTCAAGAAGTTGTTACATTGAGAAGCAAAATCATCAAGCTCAACAAGAATGTTGAAGAGACAAAAACATCCACATCAATTATAGAGAATGAAGAGAAGAACTCTAGGTTGCTATAAAAGAAGAATGAAGAAAATATAAAGAGTTAAGTAGAAGTACCCAAAGGAAGGAATCATGGTCAACCAGAATCTAATAAAAAGATTGAAGATACATCTTCAAGAAGACCATCCATGTGCAAGCCACAAATAAGCTTCAATCATGATCATGATAAGTCAAGGCATAAATTTAGAAGGAATAAACCACAAAGAAGATCATTCACTCCCAGGTATGCAAATTTATTTTATGGTCATTGTTTTTATTGTACTAATTTTGGACATAAGGTTGTAGATTGCAGGGATTATAAAACAAATGCTCAATCAAGAAATGCCTATGTTGCCCAATGTAACATTGAATGTTACAAATTTCATAACTATGGACACATAGCTAGTGATTGTAGAAGCATGATCGATACTTCCATGAAAAAGAACACTGATATCAAATATAAGAAAGTATGGATAAGAAAACATGAAGAATAGGTGAACAAAGAATGGGTCCCAGAGATATCAAGATTGGAAATAAAACGAGATGAATAAAATTCTACAAAGAAAAAGAAAGATGTCAAATACATAAAGGTTTGGAAAATAAATGAAAGAAAAGAAGGACATGTAAATAAGGAACAAGTTCAAGATATTTCACTTTTAGGCATTGCAGTGAAAGATGAATCCACAAATAGAAAGAACGAAGTCAGAGCTCAGAGAGATGATGAATCTATGAATGAAGATGATGATGAATATATATCAAAGCAGGAATTGTTCTAAGCCATCCGGCTTAGAGACTCCCAGATAACATGAATATTAGACAGGGATATTCTATGCGATAGCTATGACATACCAAAGAACCATCCTTCGAGCATCTTGCATAGTTTGAGTAGACAGATCCAGAGCATTCAGTTAGCATAAGTACAGTTTGATAGTTGTAGTAGTGAAGACTTCATGATAGTATAGTAATAAATGGGTCAACATTATGGACATTTGTGCAGTAGAGTCTTGGACAGTATGGAAAGAGATGGATTTGTAATAACACTTAGTAGGTTTGGATATATATATGACAGTGGACGAGAGCATGGATTCATAGATTGGTTCAGAGAGTGGTTAAGAGACAAAGGAACATTATGGATGTTAATTACATAGGAAATGGATCGAACAATGCTAATGGATTCCAAATTGACAGATAGTTTTTTGGACATATGCAGTGCATACAAAAATTCACATTCAAAACAAAGTAATGCTCAGAAACAACAATGAAAAAACTCTCTACGAGCTATGGAAAGGAAGACCAAGAAATGTGAAGCACTTCAAAGTATTTGGAAGAAAATGATACATCAAAAGAGAACGTGGCAGAATGGGAAAGTTTGAATCTCCTGTGGAAAAATGAGTACTTGTTGGTTACTCAAGTACAAGGAAAGAATACAAGTGTTACAATCTGAGATTGAACAAAGTTGTGGAAAGAATCAATATAACAATTGATGAAACAGGTGGATGAGAATCGAAGGAAGAAGAAAATGAATTAGTGGAACAACTTTACGAAGAAGAAGAAAAAGTTGAAGAAGAAGCAGAAGAGGAAGATGAAGAAGATCAAACATAAATAGAAGATAAAATTCAACAAGTGCCTCCAAAGACACTTAGAAAATGAGCACAAAAGAATCATCCTTTAGATCATATTATCGAAAACAAGGATGCAGAAGTTGAGACTAGAAGAAGAATCTGCTCACCAGAACAAATGCGCCTAGAACTCTTATATATGATTGAACCAAACAATTTTGAAGAGGCCAGCAAGGATGAATTATGGAATAAGACCATGGATGAGGAATTGGATCAAATAGAGAAGAATGACACTTAAGAATGTGATTGGTACAAAGTGGGTTTTCATAAATAAATTGAATGAAGATGGACATGTTACAAGGAACAACACTATATTGGTATGTAAAGGATATGCACAGGTTGAAGGAATCGAATTTGAAGAGACATTTTCCCCAGTTGCTAGAATGGAAGCAATCTGATTGCTCTTAGCTTATGCATGCTCCAAGAATATTAAAGTGTATCAGATGGACGTGAAATCATCTTTTCTGAATGGGGAACTTGAAGAATAAGTATGCATCAAATAACGAGAAGGATTTCAGTTACCAGAGAACGAAGATTACGTGTGGAAATTGAAGAAGGCCTTGTATGGTATAAAACATGATCCTAGAGCATGGTACTCTAGAATGGATAAATATCTATAGTAGGCAGGGTTCAGAAAAGGAAGTGCAGACAACAACCTCTACATTAAGGTAACTCAAGATAGTATTTTATTAATTGAAGTTTATGTTGAAGATATTATTTTTGGAAGTAATGATGAAAGGTTAAGACATAAATTTGCAAAGGATATGCAGAATGAGTTTGAAATGTCATTACTTGGAGAACTATAATTATTTATGGGTCTTCAGATACGTCAAAGCAACCAAGGAATTTTTATTTCTCAAACCAAGTATATCAGAGAAATGATAAAGAGGTTTGGAATGGAATATTTCAAACTAGTTAAGACTCCTATGCAAATCAGTTGTAAGTTGAGAAAATATGATGATTCAAAGTCTACAGACTAGAGGAAATACATGTCAATGATTGGTAGCTTACTATATGTGACAACATCCAGACCAAATGTAATGCAGGGAGTTGGATAGGTGGCACGATTTCAAGAAGCACCAAAGGAATCACATGTATTAGCAGTGAAGAGGATTTTCAGATATCTCAAAGGAATAAAAGAGTTTGGATTATGTTATCCAAAAGGAAAGGATCTATCACTTATTGCCTACATAGATGCAAATTGGGCGGGTTGCATTGATGACCGACGAAGCACCAGTGGAGTAGTATTTTACTTAGGTGAGTGTATAGTATCTTGGCTAAGAAAGAAAGAAACATCAATATCATTATCTACAGTCGAAGTAGAGTATATTGCATCAAAAAGTCGTTGTACTCAGGTTCTATGGATGAAACAAACTTTGAAATATATACATGTAGAGTATGATGAGCCCATTCCAATCTATTGTGATAATACAAGCACCATCAATACCTCAAAGAAATCGGTGATGCAGTCCAAGACAAAGCACATTCCAATCAAGTATCACATTCTATGGGAATAGGTTGAAGAGAAAAACATCAGACTTGAATATGTGGGCACAAAATAACAAGTGGAAGACATATTTACAAAACCACTTCCATGGGAAGCCTTTGAGTATCTTCGCCAGAGACTCGGAGTAATTTCTACTCCAAAATGAATGCTTTTGAATTATTATCTTATATGTATTATATTTACATGAGGAAGCACTATTGGATTACTAAGAAGGGGGGGGGGTTGAATCACTAATAGAGAAATATAATCCTTTTTAACCACAAAATGCAAGTGTTATATCAATTTAGCATTATCATCCAATAGTTGCAGAGAAAATAAACAATGAAAAAATGAGCAAGCATACACATACAAAGTACACCATTGTTTTTACGAAGAAACCCAAAGAGAGAGAAAGCCACAAAATGTTTTTTCTTATATGTCTTTAAGAATTACATTCATTGGAAGCACCAACTTCCTTTATTTTTTAGTTGCAACAGGAAGGAGGCTCCAACCCCCTAGTTTCTCAGGCTACAACCTAAGGGAAGCTCCAACTCCCCAATTCTCTGGCTACAACCAAAAGGAGGCTACAACACCCTATGTTCTTAAGCTACAACCGGAAGGTGGCTACAACCACTTGTCCCTGCCCCGTCCAACCTCCCTGGCGTAGAAGTAGAATGATGAAACCACTGTCACACTATCACAATGAGATATACTGTTGTAAACTTGTAACAATCAACTTGTACCATAAACAAGTGCATCAACCATGCACCAACCTCTACCAAACAACTTGTAATCAGCCTGTACCATAAACAAGTGCATCAACCATGCACCAACCTGTACCTCAACTTGTACCATCAATGAGTGCATCAACCATGCACCAAATATGTACCAATCATACATAAAATACACATAAACTATGACTCATCAAGATGTACCAACATCATCAACTATACACCTCATGTATGTGCGAACTCATCAACTACTTGTCTCAACCATGTACCCAACATGTACCTCAACCATATACTAAATACATATACCAATATAGCCATCACAATTTATCTAACAATTCATCACTCTATCCATAAACCCAATACCATAAACCATTACATCAAACCATGTTCCAGAACCACAATGTTATATAACCTCTGTCTGTAACATACCTCAACCAAAATCCCTAATCAATTTCATCATCCAATTCTGATTTGTAACTCTGTAACAGACCTGGTGTATATGATCACATACCTTCAAAACTTCCTCAACAAGAGACTAGCATTTTCATCAAAGTTTACTTTAGTCTCACATGACTAGTTTTGGATTAGTCAACAACCCTAACTTGCAATAATCATAACTATGTACCTGTAATGAATAAATATATGAAAATGGTACACAATTATCTTCAGTGTATTTTATGCAATTCTTCCAGATTTCACTACTTGGAACCTCTCAGAAAAGGAGTTCTAGAAAAAATGGCATACCTTGTTCAATTCTGGCTTATTCTAGAGATCAAACTTGTAGAGAATGCCCCACACAAAATATTTTTTGTATAGAACTGAAAATGGTACACAACATACTAAGGAATGTATGTAACATCCCGTTCTTGCACGCAATGAGAGAAATTATTCTTTGAGGACACGTGCTTGCAAGTGATCCAAATTATTATACTATTGGTCGTTTGATTATGATTATGAGATATTATGGATATAATGATATGTTATTTGGTTGTCTTTACATAGGCATATTCTATTATGGACATTGAGGATGGAGAGGCATCGATGAAACCCCTTGGACTCTGGATCGAGTCAGGGAGTGGACTATTGGGGTTTGATTGTTGTTGATATGACATATGTACATATGATTAGATGTTTTGATGATTGATTATTATTGCTGACATGATTCGTCGATGATGCACACTGACGATAGATTTCCGACCAAACTCAAATTTTGAGTAGAGGGGTCACATAGGACAACCAGAGACTTGAGGGAGAGGTGTGGAAAACAACCTTGCCACAACCTACTAGAACTCCCGTCATGGCTCAAACTGTAGGTTAACGATTACCTAGTTCGAGAAGACTCACGATGCCATGAGGGAAGACTGCAACAACCAATCGTGATGATTCTAAGGGGAGTTCAATAAGGCAGGTTCCTTATTCCTTAGAGTCCCTTAGTCTCCCATAAGATCACATGGTGGATTATTGACTCCAGGGGTTTTTGATGTCTACCAAGTTAGTCAAGAGGGGAGTGGCACCCTTGGAGCACGTAGTGAAACTTGAAGGGAATGTTGCCCAAGGAAAATAGAAAGAGGTAAGTGGCACCCTTGGAGCATGTAGTGCATCTTGAAGGGCACTCCATGCAAGGAAAATAGAAAGAGGCGAGTGGCATCCTTGGAGCACCTAGTGTGTCATGAAGGGCACATCACGATTTTGACTGGTATGTGAATAAACCTAGTCGGCCTAAAATGAATGATGTGATAAGTATGATTTAAAAATATTTTTTTTTCCTAATGAAAATGTCGCCCAACCTAAAGAATTAAAACCTAGGTCTAAGTAGAACATGTAGTCAAAAATTAATAATAAATAAACATGTAACAAGAAGGGGGTAATAAATTCAAATTAATTAATTTAAGTCAAATTATCATGAAGAATTAAAATTTTTAAAAAGGGAAATGGTTGTTTTTATCTATTTTTTCTAATTTAATTTTAGTTAAAAAGAAAAGAGGGTAAATGGTTGTTTCATCTACACTTGCTAAATTACGTTTTAATTAAAGAAGAAAATGGGTAATTGGGTGTTTTTCTACACTTGCTAAATTTGATTTTAGTTAAAAAAGAAAAAGAGGGAAACTTAAAATAAACATGAAACTTAAAAGAACTAGAAAACTTAAAGAAAAAGGGGAAACCTAAAAAAGGGGGAAGGGTAAGGAAAACGTTGAATGTCTAACTTAGTAAGGAATCTTGCCATTGGAACTTTCTAATTATGAACTCAACTAAGAATTAAGTAAGGCATAAGTCATTTAAGAAGTGTAAGGGAATTTTGGGACACCTAGGAGCATTTTTAGGAATGCTTTTAAGTGGGTGAGGGAAATAGGAA
>ML821263.1:39080-57491 GCA_009831015.1 Picea engelmannii
CTCTTTTTCACTTAGCATCACATACACCCTTTACTTACATCGCCTAGCTTTCTATTTATACATTACAAAATGGGCCTAAACATGGGTAAACCCATGGGCTGACATCCCCATACCTGTTACATATCCCAAAACCCAAAAATCCCTAAACAAGGGGCCGAGATCCTGTGATCTTCTCTTTGACTTGCACTCTGCCTTCGAAAGCCTGTCGAAGTCTCAAAATAGGTCAAACATGACCAAGGATCCTCAAAACTTGGTTAAGGGCCAACACATCCCATAAGAATTTTCGTGAGGCTTGAAAGACATAATGGATCTCTGTGAATGTGAACACTATACCAGGATGAATCATTGAAAAATAATCCTTTTCCAACCACATAGAAGAAACCCACTAGGAAAGAGAATAACATTGGTTTTGGCTACCTACAACTTAAAGCTTGAGGCTTCATTAAAAATATGAATGCAACCCAAAGTGTTCTCCATGGAATCAATTTTCTCCAAGATGATGAGTAATGGGTCATTTGTGAAGCTTCCATTGACCATCCAAGGAACATTAATCCCATGAAGGGGTATGCACTAAATCAACCCTTAAGAAGTCATATGGTAACCCAAAGATTCCACTGACATCACATAAAGTGTTGGTGATAAAGGGAAGCCTTGCCTAATTAACTAGTATAACCTAGTGCCCTCATATTTGGTTTGTTTAATGATGGAAAAAGATACTACAACAATAATTAGTTAATGCCACATACTTGCAAAGACACACTTAAATTATCAATCTATATGCTTAACACTTTAGAGGTTCTATGCATTGTATATGAAACAACAAGGTTTTTTCTTTACTAAGATGTATTGTAATGTCTTATGAATGATATTCAACTAACTAAATCATCATTTAATAAAACCAACACAGATAATTTTTTCATTCTAAGGTGAAGGAAAATTACAAAATTAAAATACCTAGAACAACCATTGATGCCTCTAAATGAAAAAAACTAGCTATAACAAACCATCAATTAGCGATAGATCCAAAACAAACATTATTTCCCTCTGAATCAAGGGAAATATCTCAAGAACCCATTTAAAATAATTCTATAGAAAATAATGTAAAATAAAACAATCAAATAAGCTACAACCAATCTATAAGAAATTCATGAGATAATCTATATCCCATTGAAGTAAATAAAATAGCAAGTGAATGAACAAAAATATAGAGGGAAATATACAGCCATAGAAATAAAATAAGATAGAAAGAAAAATAATATATGGATAGTGGATTCAACCACCATCTATAGATTTGGAGAAAGCCCTTACTACAAAGTAAGAAAGGGGATAAAACACTTAGATCAAAACATGATTTACAACAAGAAATTAGAACCTAAAAGTTTGTATTATCTTATTAGGGACCTAACCTCCCTAACCCCTCACATAGATAGAATAATATATTTCCATGTAATAAAGGCCAACATTACTTAATAAGGCCTATTTAATAAATTGGAATAAGTCAATGTAAGAATACCTAATACACTCTTTTGCTTCTAGAAGGATCTTCCTCTAGAATGATCTTTAGAAGATAGAATTAGTATAAATAAGAGTAGGAGTCATGAGAAGTTTTGTCTTGAGAGTTATTGTAATAGAGCACTGCACTGCTATAGGTTTCTCCCTCGAAAAGGAAAGTGAACATTGTTTCCTATCAAAAAAGGTATTATTTTGGTGTTGTGGTTTCATCTATTGTGTTGTTCCACTGTTATTCTCTGCAATATTTTTTTTTTCAACTATTATAATAGATCTAGTACCTTACAAGTGGTATCAGAGCACTTTCCTCTGTAGAAAATTGTGGATTATTTTTTTCAGGGTAGAGACATATTCTAACGTCATAAAGCTACAAAGATCTAGCGTTGAATGCATAAATCCATGGTCAGGAAAGCATACACGGTGGAGGTATAAGTGGTACTTAAGTGCACACTGTTAGCCACCCTTGTAACCCATTTTGGTACCCCTTTGAGTGGTAGCGCATCAAACAATACATGTATATAGATCGACCTAGATATCTTGAATCCCTATGTAGAAAATCGATCGGTCCTGTGACTCTTATAGTGCCACTGAGAACAACACTCGGGAAGATACCCTCTAGTACCTAGGTAGTCAGGTAGTACGGTTAAGGGCATGGTCTAGCCTCCTTAGTTGGTTCCCTGAGATATTGGGCCGAGTACTACTCTTTGAACCCACATGCATATTAGAGAGATATAACATAGGGAAAACTCGTGTCTGTAGAAATCCCTAATACCCTAACCCTTGGGATGAAAACATAAACAAAATAGATAAGATCTATTGTCGTGCAACTTTACCTCATGCATTCTGGTTACAAAATTACTACACATTTTTTCCTGTTAGAAAATTGGGCGTGCCTACACCCTTATTTGAGACCTATCCCATTAGACTCCTCTTTTCATCATGATCGTAGTGATACCTATCAATTTTTAGCCTTTTTTTTACTATGGTCCTGACCCCCTTTATGGCACGCCTACCTGGGACCTATTCCATTGGAATCTTATTTTCATCCCAATCACAGTGATACCTATCATTTCTTAGCCTTGTTTTTTCATGGAACCACCCTCCCTTTTCACCCACCTTTCTTTCCCACATCTTCCTATGTTTTCCCCTCACCATGTCCAACACTCGCAACCAAGACCTTGAAAACTGCATAACTACCCACATTGAGTCCAAAATGGACCATCTGAAAGAGGAATTGAAGAAGGACATTGATTCCCACCTTGTCATCCAACTTCAATCCCACCTTGAGTCTCAAATTGAATCATTTGTTGCCAAGGTACTAGAAAAACTGCCCATTTATGGAATCCATTCCTCGTCTTATCAACCTTTTAACCTCAAAGGTACCACTTCCTCCAATTCCCAGTAGTTTCATTCCAACCCTTTTCATCATGATCTGCGTCTTCCACAAGTGGAGGTGAACAAATTTGATGGCTCAGATCCCACTAGTTGGGTCACTCAAATGGAACACTACTTCTCATTTCATGACATCACTGATGACTTGGCCAAACTTCGTTATGGTGTCCTCTATTTGGACCCTACACATTCGAAATGGTGGCAATGGAATTGCAAATCACACCAAGGATATGTCGCTTGGACCCAGTTTGTGGCTGAACTTTATGATCGCTTTAACATGATACACACTCCTTGGGTCATCTAAACAAATTGAAACATTCAGGTATAGTGGAATATTTTGTAGCTGCATTTGAGCAATTAGCTTTCATAACAGAGGGCACATATGATACTTTTTTCTGAGAATGATTTATCAGTGGCCTCAAGGATGACATATGAGCCCAAACCCTCATGACTCACCCCCAAAATTGGTTGGAAGCTACTCAATGTGCCAAGGAACCTAAACATGTTGTTTTTTCCCAACACTGGAAAAATTATTTCCCTCCATGCCCTCTCCCTTCCACTCCTACCCCTGATCCCACCCTACTCAAGATCCAAAAATTAACCCAGGAAGAAATGGTTGAATGCCAACTCAAAGGTATTTTATATAATTGTGATGAAAATTGTTTTCTGGGGCACAAGTGTAAGGAACAACAATTGTTCATGGCCATCTCTGAGGATGTTGTTGAAGAATAGATTGAGGCTTTTGATGCAGTCGAGGTACCTGAGCGAGCTCCTATCACTCCACCATTTGATCCACCAGAAGTTGAACTAGTCATTTCCTTGAATGCACTAATTGTATTCTCTGCTCCCTAAACCCTCAAGATAATTGGCTACATTAAAAACTGGAAGGTCATCATCCTAATTGATAGTGGTAGCACTCATAATTTCATTCATCGATGCATTACTCAAGAAACACATTTCTATATCCATGGAATCAACAATTTTCAAATCATGATTTACAATGGAGGTTCCATGAAATGTGGGGAGTGTTTTGAAAATGTGTGTCTCCAAATTGGCCAGTACAACATGAAATATCATATGGTCACTATCGACATGGGTGGTTATGACAATTTTTTAGGTGCATAATGGTTATCCACTCTCAATCCCATCCTCATGGATTTTAAGGAATTGAACATGCAGTTTCAATAGGATGACCAATAGTAAAATTTCCAAGGCATCACAATAGACTCTCCTGAGATCATTAGTTCCCATCAAATAGACAATCTCCTCAAAAAATGTCATTCTGACTCTATTTCCCATATCAATGCCATTCAAGCAATTGAGACACCATCTATGCATCTTGACCTCCAATCTATACTTTCCAAACATGACACTATTTTTTCCACTCCCCATGGCCTTCTCCCTTCTCGCGGTGTTCATGATCATTCCATTCCTCTAGTTCTCAGAAGTCTTCCTCCCAATGTCTTCCCGTATCATCATCCATTTTCCCAAAAGAATGAAATTGAGAAAATTGCTCAAGAATTGCTCGATGCAGGTGTCATCCACCATAGTACCTGCCCATGCTCTTCTCCTGTGGTCATGGTCCTAAAAAAAGAAGGCGTGTGGTGCATCTTTCCCAAATTTCATTCTCTCAACAAACTCATCATCAAAGAAAAGTTTCCCATTCCTATTGATGATCTATTGGATGAATTGAGTGGTGTTAACTACTTTACTAAACTTGATCTTAATTCTAGTTACAACCAAATACATATAAAAGAGGTTGGCATTCCCAATACGACCTTTCGAACTCATGAGGGTCACTATGAGTTATTGGTCATGCCCTTTGGCCTGTGTAGTTCCCCCTCCACTTTCCAAAGTCTCATGAATCATGTCTTTCATCCTTTTCTTTGTCATTTTTTCTTAGTTTTCTTTGATAATATTCTCATCTATAGTGATATTATCATCTATAGTAAAACATGGACAACCCATATTTCCCATGTGGATCAAGTTCTCCATCTCCTTTCTCAGCACCAAATTTTCCTCAAACTATCTAAATTTTCCTTTGGAGCCTCAAAAGTGGAGTATTTGGTTCATATTGTTGGTAATGATGGTTCCAAGGTGGATCTTAAGAAAATTGAAGCTATGCAGGATTGGACTTGCCCAAAAACTCTCAAGAGTTTGCGTGGTTTTCTGGGTTTAACAGGCTATTATCGCAAATTTGTTAAGAACTATGAAAAAATTGAAACCCCTCTCACTTCTCTCCTTAAAAATAATGCTTTCAATTGGACTCATGTAGTTGATCAGGCATTCAATGCTTTGAAAGAGTCTATGTTCACAACTCCTATTCTGGCCCTTCCCGACTTCAAAAATAATTTTGTCCTGGAATGTGATGCATCCGAGAAAGGAATTGGTGCAGTTCTCATGCAAGAAGGATGACCARTGGATTTCAAAAGAAAATMTTCACCTTTGTGGTTAAATGTGATTTATGTCAATGGAATAAGGGAGAAACATGTAAGACCCTGAGAACACTCCAACTGCTCCAGATTTCATCGGCTATTTGGCAGGATATTTCTATGGACTTCATTGTTGGCTTATCTAAATCRGGAAATAAATTAGTCATCATGGTGGTAGTTTATCATATTTCCAAATATTCTCATTTTTGTGCTCTCCAATGCCCATTCACAGCCTCCACAATGGCCCAAATTTTCATGGATAATATCTTCAAGCTTCATGACATGCCTCATTCTATTGTCTCTGACCACGATCCCACTTTTACCATCAATTTTTGGCAAGATTTTTTTCGTCTCCAAGGCACCCAATTGCATCTTAGAACTACCTATCATCCCCAAAATGATGTCCAAACCGAAGTTTTCAACAAGTGTTTGGAAACATATTTGAGGTGTTTTTCATCTGGACGACCGAATCCATGGACTCAGTGGTTACCCCTCACTGAATGGTGGTAGAACACATCTTACCATAAAACTACTCACATGAGTCCTTTTGAAGAAGTCTATGGAAAACATCCAACATCCTACATGCCAAGTGTATCGAAGGTTCAAGAGGTTGACAAAAATATTGTATTTCATGAGGCCATTCTACACACCCTCAAAAAAAATTTGGCCACAACTCAAAATTGCATGAAGAAACAAGCATATCAAGGTCATTCCGAACAACAATTTATTGAAGGGGACTAGGTGTTTATTCATCTGCAACCCTATAAGTATACTTCTCTCAAAACAAACCACTTCCAGATTCTTGCTCCCAAATTTTATGGTTCTTATACAATTCTCAAGCAAGTGGGGTAGGTGGCTTACCAGTTAGTTTTTCCCAATCATTCTAAGCTCCATCCGTTTTTTCATGTCTCATGTTTAAATAAGGTGATTGGTGCTAAGTTCCAAACTCAAACTAGTCTCCTTGAGTTGGATGAAGAAGGTTCCATTTGGTTGCAACCACAAGAAGTCTTGGACCAATGTGAGTGTCATCTATGTCATCGCATCATCAAGGAAGTGTTAGTGCAATAGAAATAGACAACTACCGAGGATGCCACTTGGGAGTCAGATACCATTATACAATAATTTCCTCATATCAAGTCTTGAGGACAAGGCTCTTTTTCAAGGGGGAGGGCATGTTAGGGACCTAACCTCCCTAACCCCTCACTTATATAGAATAATATATTTTCGTGTAATAAATTTTGACATTAGTTAATAAGGCCTATTTAATAAATTAGAATAAGTCAATGTAATAATAACTAATAGAAGCTTCCGCTCCTACAAGGATCTTCCTCTAGAATGACCTTTAGAATATAGAATTAGTATAAATAAGAGTAAGAGACATGAGAATTTTTTCCTTGAGAATTATTGTAATAGAGCGTTGCTCTGTTGGCACGAAGAGGCAAGTGAACATTGTTTCCTATCAATAAATGTATTATTTTGGTGTTGTGGTTTCATCTATTCATGTGTTGTTCCACTTTTATTCTCTGCAATATTTATGTTTTCAGCTATTATAATAGATCCGGTACCTTACATATCTAAAAATTCGAAATGACATTGTTCCCCATGAAAAAATCAATACAAAACACACTTTGAATTCCCCCAAAGAGTGAATTCTAGAGAACCCACTACTCCAGTTAACCGTTCCCTAGAGTCCAAAAATATATCTCATGTAGTTAGGGTAACTCTAAATCATGGCTGATTGGTGTATTTATGAAATCATATTGAAATAATGTTCACTCCATCGTAGACTAGATTGAAATATTTGTCTCCTAAACTGGGCGACATTCTCCTATGGAATTCTCCTCAAATTTTCAGTGAAAAGACAACTAATTTGTAATACAATATCATAGGTTTGGAAGAATTTAATCCATCCTTGGTACTCTTAGGATAAATAATTAATATTGCATCACATAAACACCTTTAGATTTAGAACTTAAGTAACCCAATCATTCATCTCATTTCCCCAAAATCAAGTTAAAACATATCAATTCAAAATAAATAATTAGGTATTGATGACATGGTTTTATTAATGACTTGGGAATGTCTTAAGTATGAGAAAGGGAATGGCATGCAGTTATAGAAGTAAAAATGGATGAGAAAGGAATGAGCAAAAAGGGGTAATTCTAGGGAACATCATACCTCCTAACTAAAAAATTGCACAACCAAATTGCAATAAATACCAAAATAAATCAAAATTTGAACTTCATGTGGTCTTTTTCATTCATATTCTCTTTTGAATATCCCTCCCTCCATGAATTCATTTATTACTAGCTATAAAATATCCAAAATGAGTATTTCTCTTCAACTAGAGTCTGGCCCATTGACCAAAAAGTAAAAATAATGGTCTAACAAGTCTCTCTTAATCTTTGTATCCCACATGGGTCAAATGGAAAGAACATATCAATCCTATAAACACCTCCAATGGCCTTATAAATTCTTCTATAACTAATGAAAAATAAATCTTTAATTCCTAATGATTATTTTCAGTGGCAACTAAGACTAAAAGTAATCTATGTTCTATGATCATTCCTAAGCATCTTAATTAGTAACAAAGAGTATTCATGAAAACTTGACATGCTTAATAGAATACCCCATTCACTCTTGGATTCATATCCTTATAATCCTCATTATGATGAGGAAATTATTGAAAACATAAATCTTTCAATCGTTCTAATGATGCAAAAGCCATAGATAAAGACAAGTATTTAGCACTAGATAGATAAGAAGCAACAATCATACTTGTATTTTCTGGGTATTCAAAATAATTCATTGAAATGAATGCATAAGAATATCATAGATATATGGAAAAACACTCATCAACATGAGCTTCTAGATGCTTTAATGTCAATTCCATTAGCATTTCTATGTTATCTGCAACCTTCCCCCAGATTCTACATAGTAGTAGTCTCCATATAAAACATATTTTCTTCTTAATTCAACATTGATTTCAATAAGCCTATCCACCATTACCATAATTATTCTCATACCAATTATCTCTCCAAAAAAACCACTCTTCACTCTAAGCATGTTCTCAATATAGAAAAAAATCTAATCCTTAAGAAACACTCTATGTGGAATCCTTGAAATAATTACAATTTGTAGTCTTAATGTAATAGTGGGAACATGTTTTGTAATTTGATGTATTTTCAAATGCACATGGTTTAAAATTTCATTTTTCTTTACTATGTGTTTTGATTTATTATAGAAGAGTTGTTATGTAGTCATCCCACCTAAAACTAGTTCCTTAGGGAGGTCATGAATAGTGACAATCCACATGAAGGATGGGAAACTCCTGATAGGAATATCTAATCACCTATATGCAAACATTACATTTCAATGTTTCCAAATTGATGATAATATCTATTAACCCATATAATACAACCAAACTATAATTTCAAAATCTCATCTCAGGAACACAACTAAGAAGAGAACCATCATGATGCTCGATTGACATGACTCCTTGTCCTTTGAGTTAGTAATAGATTTCCATTTGGAATATTCTTTGAAACACAATGAGATTACTAAGAAAATAGAAACCTCCCCCCAACTGAAGAATTCAACCTCATTTGGTCAAAACATAAGGTAAAGTAGATTTTGGTGATTTGGAAATAATAAAATCCATGACAATTTAATCCAATGCTTCTTGAAAAAGAAATGATTTGACTAAATTTTGAGGAAAGAGATAGATATACTTGAGATTTTTTAAAGAATCCAATATGAATAGGTGTTATCCATTATGAACAACTCACTAATGATTTTATCTAGTTATTTTGATAAGGCTTGATGAGTATGTTGATCTCCTTGAGGTTCTTTTGATATGCTATGTATCAAAATATTGTAGCGAACCCCATCCATGTAGGAAATATTTGATAGTTAGAAATGAAGAGGTTTGTAGTACTGCAAATGTAAAAATTTGTAGTTGGATGGAAATGTATATTTTGTAGTGCTAGAAATGCAAAGTTTTGTAGTGATGGAATGTAGAAGGTTGTAGTTGTCTATAAATGTAGGAGTTTGTAGTGTTGGAAATGCAAAAGTTTGTAGTGCTAGAAATGGAAAAGTCTATAATGCTAGAAATTCAAAATAATATAGCTACCATAGATCGATATAAATAGGATGGATGTATGTGTATAAGTCTATAGGAGTATGTTGCACTGCAATGTATGTAAGTTGAGAAGTGTACAGAAACACGTAGAATCGATATATATGGTATGGTTGTAGTTTGAGAAAATGTAGGAGTAAGAATAAGGAATGTAGATGTATATTATGTATGAGAATTAAACATGTTGTATTGGCCTATAAGTTGAGAAATCTATAGTAGATTAAATTTGCATGCGCAGAGGATATAAATTTCAACAAAAGAGGAGTTTGAACAAATATAAGAAACATTGGATGTTGTCATGATTTGTTATTTGGTGCATTGTATGGAATTGTTTTTCAAACCAAATCTCATATACTACTTTATTTGAATTGATACTCTTTCATTTAGTATATCAGAATCAACAATTTATGCTTGATATTCTCGCGTTTGAAAACATCATGAATACCTATAAAATTATACCATAAATCTTGTATGCATTGAGACTTTGCTTGAGTAGTGATGGAATTTCCCTCTTGAATGTGAATTTCTACATGTCTCCAATGTCTACAACTTATACTTGGTAGGTAATTTCTGCTAATAATTTTAAACTTTCTTAAGTTCCTTGCATTTCAGAATACTTATGACTATTTCCTAGATGGAAACTTTGAAAATGGATAATTTGTAATATTGAAATCAATAGGATAATTTTAATTTCAATTTACATTAGTCTTGTTGTAGTCTAAAGTTATGATATGTAGTCAATCCTTGAAGCTCATACCATGGACTAGATGAAATCTTGTTGTGATTGATGTCCAAAATGCATATAGTGTTTCTTCTTGAGTATATAGATAGTGCATAATGGTAATCATACTTTGATGCAGATAGTAAGCTTTGAGAAGAGCATTGATGTAGCCACAAGCCTAATATTTTGTTTCCAAATATGTAGTGGGACAAATGCCTTTTTCCATGCTTGAATATTTGAATCATTGAAAGCTAAGTAGACGAACTTGAAAGACAATTAACAAGGCATATCATAAATCATTTTTTTGTTTTGTTTTGTTTGTTTGTTTTCTTAGAACATAACTACCATTTCTACTTTTCACTTCTTTGCTTTATGGTTCGTCAAGGAGATTTTCATCGCGAGGATGAATTTGTGTCTATGTGTGTGTGTAATTTTTATATATCAAAGTTGCCAAGAATCTTGATTTTCGTCCAAGATCTATCCTAAATGCCTAAGGATAGGTTTTCATCATAGGATTTTATTTTTTATTTTATTTTTTGAGATGGTCTTCACTTATTATATACTAAAGGGGAGGGTGCCTTCAATTACTTCTATTGTGGTCTTTCTTCAAAAATTCCTATGCCTCATGTATTGATGGATTTGCATTGATTCTTTTATATAGGCATGGAATAATGTTCTAGCTTCTTGGAGGCCGCTTCTACCTACATTTAGCATAAAACACATGTATTTAAGTCATTCCATGCATTTAAGTGAAAATAGGAGTTTCCACTTCATTATTTTCTTGATATGCATTTGTAGAAGACATTTTCTTGACACCTTTCCCTATGTCCTCCATAGTTACACAAGATAAGAAAAACTTTTGATTAGCCCATTGTGACTAAACCCTATCATATATTTTTCATGTAATTATTGTTTTTCATTGAATGTGATGAATTAGTGAATTCTTGATTTTGGATCAAGCCCATTCTTTTTGTCATCCATAGTTACACAAGATAAGAGAAACTTTTAATTAGCCCATTGAGACTAAACCCTATCATCTATTTGTCATGTAATTATTGTTTTCCATTGAATGTGATGAATTAGTGAATTCTTGATTTTGGATCAAGCCCATTCTTTTTCTATTGTTTTTCATATTTCATTGAGGTTTTTGAAGAGAATCATACCTTTCCCTTATTGTTAGATGAGATAGTCAGAGCATGTTAATTCTTCCTCTTTTCAAACCTTGAAGTATTTAGCTTGTGGTCATATGTTGTAAAGTGTGGGAGCCAAAAACAAATGAATGTTCTTATCAAGGATATATGGTAGGAGACATTCTCTATATTTGAATGTTGCAGTGAACTTTGTGTTGTAATGAAAAAAAAGTTGATTGGGAATAAAACAATATCATTAAATTTGATGAGAGCTAGCATGAACATAATTTGAAGTTTGATTTGTGCAATGACTAATATATCCTTTTTGGTTATGTTGATTGTAGTTTATGCAAAGTTATAGAATGGTAGGATGACACCCATTCTTCAAATGGACTTAGCAGAGTGTGTATCCAAGGATGTGATCTATAACCTCATCATAGAATAAATAAATTGGTTATAGAATAAAGAAATTAATGAGTTTACGATATTAGTATGAAATTCCATCTTGGATGGTTTATTATTAGGGTTGGTGTAGAATGGGAATAAAACTTTTATGTGAAGGAGATGGCGAGATGATTTCATGTTTTTGAGAAAGGAGGTTCATTCATTGATTACCCAAAAGAATTAAAATACTAAGGATTTTTAAGGACAAACCTGGAAGTAAGTGATGTGATTGTCTTAGCCTCCTTTAGCTATGAAATGCACTTATTTCTCATTCTCCTATGCTCTAGTAGTGTTGGTGACTGGAATTTGAATGATTATCTATATATTCATGCAACCAACACCAATTTCAACATCAATATATTGAATACAACTGTATTAGTGTTAACTTACATAATTGCACAATTTGCATCACTCAAGTTATTCACATTGCATTAAGTCACATGTAAATAATATATTTTATTATTATTATTATTAATGAATATTTCTAGTCATATGATTATTGCTACATAATTCAATTATCATTATATCATATATTTGGCACAACTATTTGGAATTTTTCATTACAATTTATTGATAAACTATAATTATATTTGGAATTTTTCATTACAATTTATTGATAAACTATAATTATATTTGGAATTTTTCATTACAATTTATTGATAAACTATAATTATTAATGAGTTACTTTGTTCAATATTAGTAACATAAAATTATCTATATTATTTTATTGTAAATCTTATAATAATATGAAATAAAATTCTAAATATATTCTATCATGCCAATTCTTAATTTGAAAATATAAATTATTGTGCCTCATCATTTAGAATTTTGTATATGGAAACTAAGAACAATTTAATAGCTATTCTTGTATGGGATATATAAAGATCATAATCACTTATCAATTTATTTTGAACAACTAGTTGAGTTTAGATTTAAGACAACTAGAATTGAGTTTGGATTTAAGACAATTAGGATTAAGCTCTAAATTAATAAAATAAAGTCATAGCAATTATAAATATTACAACCATAATTTCATATGGCAACTCTGAAAGCTATTCATTACAAAGATTACTTATTTCTATACCAATACTTTCTTGTCATTTGAATCTCACAATTTTGCATAATTATTTACAATTAAAAGTAATAGTAATAAACTCAAGAAAATATAATAAATAAGAATATCTCTTATTTATTTAATGATTTTAGTATTTTTTTAAGAAATATTACCAAAAATTAAAATCATTTATCCACATAAAAATTATGAATTTGTTAATACAGATTACAACACAAATTTCCTCATAAATTATCTAATATGTAAAATTTTAATAATAAATGTATTAATTAATTAGATATAAAACATACTTAGATTAAAGTTAATTCCAAAAACCAATCAATTTTATGAATTAATATCTTCCTAGTTTATTTGGTGAATGACACTTGTTTATGGTAAGTATGTCACACCATATAAGTTATAACCACTCAACACATATAATTCGTTGCCCTTGGGTTAATTTACTTGAGTTTAAATTAAAATAACTACTTATAAAATTTTACCAGGCCTATTCACAATCATAAATGCCAATACCTTAAATTATGACCTAAGGTATTCTTTATTATTATTAGTGGCACTCATGAATCCATTAACTACGATCTTATTGATCTTGGTTGTGAGTGTATAGTTTATAAACTACAAGATTACCATGAATTGGGTCATAATTATAGGACTCAAAATATGGTTTACATTGCAACTATTATTACACATAGTTGTCACAAAGTTGGGTCGCACTGAACTTTGGTTGACTACCCGCTTACAACCATGACATGTGATACATACACAATAAGAACACATTTATAAATTCTATAACAACTCAAATAAATTCTATAAATTCTATAACAACTAAGATAAATTCTATAACACATTTATAATGCTTTGGTTGAGTACCCACTTACAACCATGACATGTGATACATACACAATAAGAACACATTTATAGATTCTATAACAACTAAGATAAATTCTATAAATTCATAATTGAGAAAATATGTGGCCTGCAACTTAAAGCATCAATCACTCTATTTATTGTTACTTTAATGTATAATATATAAAAATCATACTCACTTAGTAAATTTGACCACCTCCTCTTTCTAGAATTCAAATTAATTTGTATAAATATTTGTTGAAGTTCATGATGATCTATCTTCAATTGAAATTTTCTCCTAACTAGATAATATCTCCAAATTCTTAATGCATACACTATCACTACAAGTTCCAAATTGTGTATCATGTGATTTTATTCATGTGATCGAATATTTCTTGAAGCATGGGAAATCACCCTACCTTATTGCATTATTTCTCCACCTTCGACGCATCCGTACATACTAGAAAATGTTTATCCATATCTAGTACCTTCGAAATATGATTAATTGTCAAGAATTCCTTAAGTTTCTAAAATGATTCTCAACATAATTTTGTACATATAAATTTCTTATTCTTCTTCTATAATTATCTAATAATATTTACTATATTTGAAAAAACTTCCAAAAATATTCTATAATATCCACCCAAACCCATAAAAATTATGTACTTCTTGTACACTAGTGGGTGGCAACCATTTCCATAATTACTTTTATCTTTGTTTGTCTACCACAATTCCTTCCCCTAAAATTATATGTCCAAAGTAATGAATCTTTGATTTATAAAATGACTATTTAGATATATTTCCATATAAATTATGCTCCATAAGAAATTATAATAATTTTCTTAGATGTTCTTTGTGATCCTCCAGCATATGAAAATATATCAAGATATTGTCCAAAAACCCTTGAACAAATTTGTCAAGGTATTGCCAAAATACTCCATTCATTAAACTCACAAATACTCCTAGTGCATTCATTAATCCAAAGGGTACAACTACAAATTCATAATGTCCAAAATGTGTCTTACATGTTGTCTTAGGAACATCTTCTTCCTTTTTTCTCGATTGATGATATTTTGATCTTAAATCTATTTTGGAAAACACCTTTTCTCCTTTCATTTGATCAAATGAATCATCAATTATAGGCAACCAATATTGATCCCTTATTGGAGATAGTCGATAGTTAATGAAGCACACATTGTATATTGTAAATGGACCTTGAGCCTTTAAGCTCACGTCCTTAGGTAGATGAGGCATTTAATGGTTTTAATGTTGTAGATAGGAATTCATTGTAGATTTGATAGTTGTAGATTTCGAGAGGGCAAACGGAATATAGGCACCCTCCTTTGTACATTGTAGTAGCATTCAGAATCATTCATTCATGAGAAAGAAGAGAGCAGAGCAGAGAACTGGTGAAGAATCCCCATGTACAGATATTGAATTAATAGGAAAGCTTTAATTCAATTCCATGGCTGTGATTATTCTCTGTGTGTTGTTGATATTATGTTGTTGCATATTTGCTTCTTGTTATGCCTTTGTTTTATATGGTGTGTATGTGATTTCATGGTAGGTTCGAAATCCATGAGAGAGAAGAGAATTAGTTTCAATTGTTTCTCTGTTTGAGCCAGGAGACTCATGCATAGAGTGCAGTCGAATTCGTCTGCATAGAGTGCGTTGATGAGGCTCAACAGTTAAGCTCTCATTCTCGTTCACCCAGAAATTGAATTGGGTTATCAAAGCCATGCAGGATAAGTGCAGGTTGGATTTGAAGTCTCAGAGGCGAGTCTGAGCTTAGGTTGACAGAGGCTACTGCTGTTGGGAACGCACAAAGTCTAGAAGTTCCAACACTTGGAGAGTGATTAGACGTCGAGCGCAAGGAGTGCGCCAACCTTCAGTTGAAGGAGTGGGAGAAGTCGAGCTCAGGAGGGATAGTTCCGTGTAAACGGTGTGGGAACAGACCCAGGAGAAGTTTCGAACAAGGCAGAGTTTTGGAACGGAAGGATTCTCAAGGAGGAGAGTCGACGGCTAGGATTCGGTGAGGAGAATCGCGAAGTCCCGTAGACCGTCAGATCTCGCAGAAGTTGTGGGGAAGTTAACCTGAGCGCCATTGCATATCGGCATTCGGCGTTTGACGGGGCAAGAGTTGTATGCTCGTTGAAATCGCGAGTGGCGATTCCTCGATTTGATCGGAGCCGTCGATCGCTACGGAGGCACGTGGCGCGAGATCCCGGGGAGTCGATTCTCGGCACATCGGCGTTTTCAGAGCCGGAAGGACCGTGGAGAAAGAGCGAACCCCCGAGTTGCGACGGGTCCCACAGGAACAACGTGGAGCGCTAACACGTGGCATCGCCCCTCGGCATTCGGGGTTTTGAAAGGTGAGTGAATTACGACCTTTCATATGCCGATTTCCCGATAGGGAAATCCCCGACAGGACTAAGTCGTTGACCGTTGACCATCGGAGTTCAGGGTTCGAAGTTTTGTGTTGCAAGAGACCGTGCACACAGGGTTCGCGATATCGCGAAGCCCGATTTCCTGAAGTGACTACCGGGAGATCAAAAGAGTATCCTATGGGTGACAAGAAGTCCCGATACAGGATTTGAAGGGTATTACAACTCTTCGGGGTAGGAAGAAGAAGGTCCTGGTGAGGAGCGGTTGCCGCCGAGGGCAGGTTGCGTCAGAGTGGTATCAGAGCCATTGAGAGGAGTTCTCTTTGTTTAGGTAGCAGAGAGAAGCGGATTTCATAATGCTGCCCAGAAGAGAAAGGCAGTCTCCTAATCATGAGGACAGGGATTCCCGAAGAAGAGGTAGGCCAGCAGGGAATCCAGAGATGGAACACCAAATACGAGATCTCAGGGAAAGACTCGAAGAGATGGAGACCACCCAAAGGTGCGGAGCTGGCGCTGGGGAGTTCAGTGATTCTGAGGTAGAAGAGGAAGCTGGACATGATACCAAAGAGGTCTCAGCAGAAGACGCATCGACAGAGCGGTTGATCAAAGCCATTTCTAGAATGAGCTCGAAGACGAAAATGGACATTCCCGTCTATGAGGGAAGTCTAAATGCAGAAGAGTTGTTGGATTGGATCCGAGCACTCGACACCTACTTCGATTATGAAGATATCGAAGAGGACAAGAAGGTAACGCACACTGTCACGAAGTTGAAAGGACATGCGGCCTTATGGTGGGATGAATTACAGG
Source organism: Picea engelmannii (assembly GCA_009831015.1). NCBI lineage: Eukaryota > Viridiplantae > Streptophyta > Pinopsida > Pinales > Pinaceae > Picea > Picea engelmannii. Next base: position 55,956 of record ML821263.1, read on the forward strand.
CCGATGGGCGCTACAAAGTAAAATAGAAGATTAAAAGCTGGGATCGGATGATCGCTAATATGAAAGCGAAATTCATCCCAAGAGACTACCAGATCACTCTTTTAAGGCGAATGCAGAACCTGAGACAGAAGTTGATGACGGTGAAAGAGTACACCGAAGAATTTTATAGACTCAATATTCGAGCTGGTCATCGGGAGAGTGATGACGAAAAGGTGGCGAGGTACCTGAATGGGTTGAGGTATGACATTCAGGATGAATTGAGCATGCTGACCATCCGAACAGTTGAGGATGCGTACCAGATGGCTCTAAAAGCCGAAGAGAAGCTGAGCCACAAGAAAGGACAGCGAGGGCGAGGCAGGAGTCATCCCAGAGGCAAGGCAATTGCCCAAGAAAGAACTCAGAATCCCAAGGAGGATTGGAAGAGACCTCAGGGTAAGGTTGAGAGAGGTGGTACCTCACAGCAGAGGCAGCCACAAATTGAACAAAGGCAGCAATATGCTGAGCCGAGGAGGCAGCATATAGAGCAGGGTGGCGGTTATGCCGACGTAAACACCTTTCCTCGTACTCGAGGTAGAGGAAGAGGCAAAGGAGGAGTCATCACATGTTTTACATGTGGGAAGGACGGACATAAAGCCGTAGACTGTCCAGACAGGAAGCCGGATAGAAGTGAAGCTCACATCATAGAGGCGCAGAGGCATGATGATGAGGATTCGGACAACGGAAGATCGCTTGGAACCCATAAGATCCTTTTGGCACCTGAGAAAGAGGTGGACAGCTCAGTGCAAAGGAGCAGACTGTTCAGGACTTCTTGCACAGCCAAGGATCGAAAGTACAAGGTGATCATAGACAGTGGGAGCACTGATAATCTCGTTTCATCCGAGATGGTGGAGAAATTGGAGCTGGAGACAACTAAGCACCCGAGTCCATACAAAATCTCGTGGTTATAGAAAGGACACCGGGTAAGTGTCACTAAATAGTGCTTAGTTAAATTCAAAATTGGGAATTATTATGATGAGATCCTGTGTGATGTTATTCCCATGGACATATGCCATATATTGCTGGGTAGACCATGGAAATATGATAGAAATGTTGTTCATGAAGGAAGGATGAACACATATACCTTGGAGAAGAATGGGAGAACACACAGATTGCTTCCGATAAAGGATAAGGAAGTAAATCCGGAAGTAACCAGTACCATACTGCTCATGAGTGGGAAAGAGCTTCTCACAGAGATGGAGAAGAATGAAGATCCACAATTCTTTGTTGTCAGGAAACCAAGAATTGTCCTGACAAGCACAAGAGTGGACGACTTGCCAGAAGAGATTCAGGAACTGTGGGGAGAGTTCGTTGATATCATCGTGGATGAACTACCTCGTTCGTTGCCACCGATGAGTTGTGTGAGTCATCACATCGATCTCATACCCAGAGCAAGTTTGCCGAACAAGGCAGTGTACAGGTTGATACCTCAGGAGAACGAGGAGGTCAAAAGGCAGGTACAGGATCTGCAGGATAAAGGACTGGTCAGAGAGAGTCTGA
>ML821264.1:8868-19145 GCA_009831015.1 Picea engelmannii
ACAATAGAGCAAGTACGAGCCCATAGTGGTTTCTTTCTTAATTGTTATGTTCAATATTTTTCTAGCTATCAATTTTGCCTTTCTACTGGTAGGATGTGATCAAAAGAAATGAGAATGTGTTAGCAGTCATCTTGTGTGCTTTCAAGGCTTTTCTCAAATCCTTCAAGATGGAGCACGTCCACTACTTCATCCATTTCTTGGACTTGGTTAGGCCTAAAATTACGACTCAGCTTGGACTCAGCCTATGACATGGCAAATGATTTGGTCGAATAAAAAATACATAAAATATTGAAATGTTAAGTAAAACATTATATTCACATACATAATCATAATTACAAGTAATTAGACACCAAAAATACAAGTTTACTGATTTATATTGCATGTAAGGATGCAAATAGGGATAATTACATTGAGATATGCAAACTATAAGTTTTGAGATACATAAAATTAACATTCCGAGACATAATACGTAAACATTGATGCTTGAAATAGCCTCCAGAGTCTGAAATTCGTAAAACTGTAATTTAATGAGTACATACTATGTGATAAGCCACAACTCATGAATCATCAAGATTATCATCAAGATGATCATCCTGGTAGTGTCTAGTGGTGGGGGTGGTCTCAGAATAGAATATAGTCAAATAACAAGCTAGTGGTAGGGTATGGAAAAAGAGAATAGAATCCTGTTATCTTTTATGGGGCGGGATAGATTAGACCATCTCCATTAGGTCATATACAGTCTAGTTCATGCACAGTTTAATTGATTCAAAAGTCATTGGGCATTAGTGTCACGTCAACTATCCTTTTATAATTAATAAATATATGTTTAGATTAGGATAATAAGAGCGACAGTAATTAAGCATGTAATCTTCTGAAATAGTATCTGGATATGAAACAATTGTGATAGAGTAATTACGGCTTCTGTCTCCCTTGCAGAAGTTTGTAAGCTTATATATTTGCTATTAACAGAAGTGTTCAAACTAAAAAAGTCGTACAATTCCAGATAGACAATATTTATTTTTGTAATTATTACTCCCTGAAGTTTGAAATCAAAGCACATGCTTAAGGTTGGTTTCTATGTGGTCCAGAAATGTGAGACACAGTTTGATGGCTTAAACCATGAAACACAAAATGCTGGTAATTTTGGCTTTGGAGTTTGTGATTTTGTTCCCAAAAACTTTGTTTGTTGGAAGTTTTCATTTAGAAAAACTTTCTTTACAAAACATATAGAAGAAACAACTTGCAGGTTTAATGGTATTGGGAGCTTAGAGTGAATATGGGCTCAGTTCCATGTTTTGTCTTATGAACATGAGCCAAAATTTGCTGTGGACTGAGAGCAACATTATAAAGAGTCTCAGTTAGTTGTATGCACCTAAATAAAACATTTTATTATGCAAGTAATCAATGTACACGAGCTATCTTGCATGCAAGCGCATGATTTTGTATTTGAAGATCATAAAGTTATGGTCTCAGCCCTTGGGTCCTTGGGATATTTCATTGTATCGTTACAACTTATGTTAAATAAAGCTTAATTAGAATGATTAATTTAATTAAGCTAAACAAGGGCTTAATTACCCCATAAAGGTAGCTTGGGCCACAAGTTAGGGATTCACTCCCTCTTTTGTATATATAGGGGTTTCCTCCCCCTCTTGTATTCATATCATTCTTTTAATCAATGAAATCTATTTTCCTCTTTCAATAGAGATTGCTTGAAGAAGTCTTTCTCTACAAAATTGGATTTGTAGGTGCAATCCCACTTGGGTTTGTAGGTTCTAACTTCTAGGCTCTAGCCAACCTTCATGTCAATGTATATACAGTGGATGCCTCTTATCTTATTTGAGCATATTGGTAAATCTCTCTTCACTTATTTCTATAGTTTGAGATTTATTTTATGCAATTATTTCAGATATATGAGCTTGGTGTAGTAGTTGTCTCATTTTTGCATTTTACAGACATTGGAGTTAGTTGAAATGACATTTTGGTCCAGCATTACAGTCAGACTTTTACAACATATTCAATCTTGGCATGATTAGAAGAGCATAGGCTGGCATGTGGACTAATACCAATATTAATGCTCTAATCATTAGGCCAAAATCACAGAACATTAGTAATTTGGGAGTTTTGCATACTTATTTCATATGGATATTGAATTGATAACCATCTACTTTTACCTGTGGTACTGGGATTTGTAATTGTAGTGTTTTCTTGTTTCAGAAGTATTTCTGCATTATCTCCAGCAAACACCAATCATGATTCAAAATCATGGAATGACCTTGTCATTGATTCGCTATATCAATTTTATTGGTGTCCATATAAACAAATTGTTTGAAATATGAATACTCACTTGATTTCTCTTCCATTTGCAGGCAAACGGAGTGGCGGCTTACTTTATCACATTGACAACATATATTTCTATCTGGTGGTAGGATTCAGGAATCTGCAATAATTATGTTGTCCTAAATATATTTCTAAAAATTGTTGTTACTGTAGAGCTGTTGTATTTTGGGGATTGTGTTGGATGATAAATATCTCATTCAAATGTCATAGTTATTTATTTCTGTACCTGCTTTGAAAGACTTCCAAGTTGTAATCTTGTCAAGCTGCACTCAAAGCTTGTATATGTTGATAGTTTTGCATGCTAGGCACATCTGATGAATCATATTAAGATACCAGCATGCTGACTAATTTGCAAAAGAGTGTGAAGAATTTTGCCTTCCTGATGGTCAGTGATAATCTAGCTTGGAACATGTTTACTTTTAAAATTTCAAAATGACCAATATAAACTACCCACATTAATGAAGACAAACAACGGGCCTTTAATAGCACATACTTTGTACCTGTGGTTCTATACTTATTACTGTGCTAGTACATAGTCCCAGTCATTTGTGACCATGTAGCTTTATTCTCTTGGGTACTAGTTGATGGCCATATGGATACGTTTTCATAAAAATTGATAAGAGATTATGACTTGATGGACTTATCACAATTTTGCTAAATGTTTGAAATGGATTTAATAATGCTAAAACTTTGCTAACCTATGTGAGATCTTGGATTAGATTTGTTACCTCTCAAACTCTCACTTCTCGAGATAAAGTCCTAAAGCTCAAGCAATGACTTGGAGGAACTAAGAGGGAAGGCCACTGTCACCTGACCAACCCTCTTCACACTTTAGGCTGGCTCTCCTCCGGCTCAAYGGGGGCTTCCCTATAATAGGATTGCTGGAATTTTATKCTATGAATTGCAAGGTGAGATCAAGAGTAAATWCCAGCAAAACAGTTTTGAAAAGTTAAGGAATTAAAGTTGATGGTGGACTGAAGATTAGTGTCTTATCATTTGGTGCATGAGGTCAAAACAAAGCTCACATGGAAGGCTATCCTAATGATGGAAAGAGGAGCAATATGGCTGAAAAGTACAAGCTACATTGACCCCTCTCCTTGCTGTCCCAAAGTGCAGAAATATGGCCAAGGATATCACAACAGTAGACAACATCCAACACTTATGAAGATTAYAATCATCCAGAATAATGTGTATGTGCATTTATCYAGAAGTAGAGAAGGAAACACAATTATCAACAATATTCCATTGACAACATAAAGGAAAATGGATGGAGTATACCAAATTCATACTCCATGAGCATATGTCAAAGTCAACTTCAGCAAAATAAAAGTAGCAATAATGATGTACAAGATTTCCTCACCCACAAGATGTTGGGTTGATCCTCCAAACACATCCAAAATATATTTCATTAAGCTCCAGGGGATTTCTCCCAAATCCAACCCTTGGGGGCTAGAAACATCATACATGCAACACCATGACGAGGTAGCAGGCTGCATATTCAAAAAGTATACCGAGAGGGTGGTCCACAAATCATTAAGCATGAGCATCATCTCCAAGAAAAGAATGACGTTGTCTGTATCCCCAATCTATCGGCAACCCTGTATGTTATCCTGAAAATCCTGCGATGTGATGAAGATATAAAAAATTACCCTCATGACATATGAGGGGGTAACGAAATTTATAAACATCTGATGGGATTGGGGGATGCATAGGTGGGTTTATACAAACATTAGCTTTATTAAAACCCTGACCATACTGGTGACTATCCTAGATTTTTGAGAGGACCAGTACGTAATGCCACACAAACGTTCATACCTTTCCTCCCTATATCTAGATTCTATATTAGAATTCTTATATGATTAAGGGACAATGAAAACAGTTGTAATCATGCAAAAGAAAGCAATGGACAGTGTAATCACATCCTGGTGTCAGAGCACCATAGGCCATTCATGGTTGTGGAAATTATCAAGATTTCATGACATCCAAATATGATCTATATAATTCCTCTCCATCATGTCTCTTTCTCTTTTTGCTCACCATAATATCTTTATAATTTAAGACAAGTTATGAGGACTAACACCTAGGGATATCTATAGTAAATAGTTATGCATCCTATGACATTGGTGGGTAGCAAGTGGTGCTGAGTACATAAGTGACAGCTTTAGCACATGATCTGTTTGATGCCTAGAATGTTTTCTATGCCTCCGTCCAAAAGTATGCTTTAACTGGAGTCTGGACATTATGCACTCCATTATAAGGTTCCTAAAAGAAATGAATTGATTTAGATTTAATATGGTAAATGAACTTAATTAGTTTACTTGGTTGCAATGAATATCTTCACTTTGTTGACGTGTACTGCATCTCTCTGAATGTCAATAGATCTTACTGATTGCATTCTTTTTCAATGCCACAGGTTTGGCCTATTTAATCCTGCAATTGTCTATGACCACTTGGGAGAGATTTTCTCAGCACTTATCATAGGCAGCTTTATCTTTTGCATCTTTTTATATATTAAGGTAAGGAAGGGGTTGGTGAAAATGTTTCTGAGTTTTTTACCATCTTGCTGCCTATTTGGTTTGACTAAATAGTGTTTACAAGTGATTTCCTCTGCATATGAGATTGAATAACATGGTTATAGATGTCTAATGTTTCCGGCCCTCTTCTAGGGACATGTTGCACCATCTTCAACTGATTCAGGTTCCTCTGGAGATGCAATTATTGATTTCTATTGGGTGAGCCTCTCAACCTCGAACACTTCTTAGTTTTTTATTTTTATTTTTTAAAATTATTATTATTATAAGTATCTCCAGGAAAATACATCTTATATTACATTAAAAAATATCTACATTATGTCAAGTATTTCATCTGAGAACCAAATGCTGTCTAGGATGAATTTGTCAAGCTCTTGCTCCATAGAGTATGGCTTTCCTAAAATAAATAATTTTAGCTGTAATGTGGCCTGCTAGTTGAGCTTTAAAGGCTGGCAGTTCACCTAAATTAAACATGTTAGTTCCCCTTGAAAGTCGCCATGCATCTCCACCTTTATGAGAAGGAAATATCTGTTAGATAAATAGTAACCCAAAGTCGTCAACCATGTTGGTGTTTATATGATTCTCAACTCTTGATAGTTATTACCTTATGATTCATAACAAGATTCACTTTCATACAACAGTTATCATAGAATAACTATACACTGAAAATCTCAACTATAACAATGCAGCGAAATAACAAGATCTAGAAATATTAACCATGCACAATAGACACAAGAACACAACACAAGAACACAAGAGTTTATCTTGGGAAACCCAACCTTGGGATAAAACCCAACAACTTTTTTATAGAAGAATTCAGTCCAAGATATTACTAGTACATCATCATCAATAGCCAAAATACCATACAAAGAAGATCCTCCTCAAGGCTCGCATCACCAAGACCTAGCTCTGTTGACCACCTATTTCAACTAGGGGGTCAACTCCATGTACCATGATAATATGCACCTAATGGTGCTACCAAGTTGAAGACTTTCTGGTTCTACAAGGCATTTTTGGCCTTCAACACGTATTTTTGTAATTGGAATTTCCGCTCCCCTGCGGGGATAATAATGTAATGGGTCTGCATGGATCATAGTTTAGGTTAGTTGCCTAGGACTTTATCATTAGAGGAGTCCCTTTCATCGAGTGTTTTTTTTCCTCATGTTATTAATTTGGCCTAACCAGCCTTATTAATTTCCCTTGAGTTTTTCACTCCCACAATAATTCTCCAAAGTGTTGAAAGGCGTTCTAATGGTCGAGCCCTATGGTAGCTAGTGTCTAGGAATATTGTAAATGACCATGCTAGACATCTTCTAGAGTCTTGCGGAATTCCGTCGAGTCTACATAGTTTTTTTTAATTTTTTAAAATTACCCAGTTAATGGTAATTTTAATTAATTTTTGATAAAAATTGTAAAAACTAGGTCCTTGAGATTTTGATAGGGGTATTTGTGCTCAAAAGAAATGGAATGAGACCCCCTACACCCTTGAACCAAGTTTCAACTCAATTGGACAAGTTTTGTTAGGTGTTTGTCCATGAGGAGTCTCAGTCAGTCTAAGACAACAATTTAATTGTTGGAATTGACAAAGTCAAAATTGTCAATTTTTTGTAATATGACCAAATTAATTAGAGAAAGAGTGGGAGGAATTACCTAAACCTATTCCTAAGCCATCCTAACCCTTTCCCAACCTTTACTTCACCCCCTCACCTAACCATTAATGCAAAATGTCCTTTTCCCTTGAGGAGTTGTGCCCCCCTTCTAGAAGAATCTTAAGAAAATAAAAAAGTAATGAAGCGGGGCCTCTTCTCTCCCTTGGTGCGCCTCCCTAGTCCCTCCAACTCATAATTTGACTTTTCAAACCCTTGCCAATTCATTCCAACTCATCTACCAAAACCTTAAGTGACTAAAACCCTAGGAAGTGCGCCCCCCTTTTTGAGATGCTCAATGATGCTATGCGATTGACACTTGGAGAGCATCCAAGAGGGGTAACTCTTGGCTCCCAAGTATAAATAAGAGCCTTCCCTCCCTCATTTTAACATGATCTATTTTCTTGCAAGGTTACTCTACCCAAATTCCTCTTTTCTTCTCCATTCTCTCCCACTCTTCTCTCTCATTCTCTCCCACTCTTCTCTCTCATTCTTCTTGCTCTCTCTTTCTTTTCTCAAGCTTGGGCAAGTATTTGTCCTAGCTTTCCTTCTAATAAAGAAATCTTTGGAAGAAATATTGGCATTGGGAGTCTTCTTGGTGTCTTGGATCTACATTGGAGGTAACTTGTATTTGGTTTTGTTGAGTTTTGCTTATAAATCTAGTGTAGGGTGCCCAAGCAAAGTATTTTGCTTGGATAAATCTATTGTAGTATTGCCATAGATCTTATGTGTAGTAGTTTCCTAGTTTTAACAAAGTATTTTGTTAATATCATTGTATTTACTCACTCCCTTTGCTTATCTTGTAGCTTAGTCTCTCATGTTTACATGTTACTAAGGGTTTATAAAGAGTAATTTCAGATTTGGAAAAATCCTTTTTACCCACTTATTTTCCTCTTAAAAATTTCTGTTCTTATCTATCTATTTCCCTTAACACTTTAGGTACATTTTATGCTCTTGAATAGCTCTCTTTCAACACATTATTTGCTGTCCTAAAGGTTAACAATTTATGGTTTTCACTAACAATTTTTTTTTGAAGAATTTTGGTGTTTTTGTAGCATTTCCAGCAAGCATTAGCTTGCTGATTTTCTGCAGGTTTTCACCAAAAACAAGGAGGAACAGCCCATCTGGGGCCATCTAAAGCCAAACAAACACCTCCCAAGTTGGGGTAACAAATACCCACTCTTCCCTCTCTTTAATTCTCATTGTAATCAAGCCCAAGGGAGCCCCAAGGGCTTGCTTTTCTCAAACAAATTTAATTTTCTGCGTTTTATTTTTATTGTTTGCCTACACCTAGGAAAGAGTTTGGCAAAACCAATCATCCTATATCGTAAAACTAAGAATTTAGTTTTATTTTCAGCATTGCTTTTCATTTCTAGTTTGCTCCACTTGTCCTTAAGACAAGGTTGTGCGGCTAAAATTAGTTTCTTTTCAAGTTCTTTATTCTTTATTGTTTTCCTACACCTGGGAAAGAGTTTGGCAAAACGAACCATCCTATATCGTAAGGCTAGGTGATTAGTTGTGGTTTATTGCTTCTAGTGCATGTGTATGGTTTATCTTTAGATCTTAGAAGCTCTTTTCTTTTCATTGCTTAAGCCGTGGAGGCATAGTAATTTAGTTGTGTTTTCCAAGCATTTCTTTCTTTTCAAGTCTTACTTTGCTTTAAAGTTCAATCACTTAATCTCTTTCAAGCTTAAGCAATTTATTTCACTTTACTTGCAAGCACTTAACCCAACTTAACTTAACTAAATATTTAAGGCTCAATTTACTTTAGATCCATAGGATTTCAATTTATTTAGTTAATTAGAGCACCTTTAACTGTCTCAACTTTGCCAACAAAAAAGAAACCTAAGGAAGAAGCAGGGGGTGATAGATTAAGGATGGTCTCACGACACTAGGTGTCCCCTTTGTGGAGTACTTTTGTTAAAGGATTGACCTGTGGAGCTAGGGTGTGGCCTTGTTTGCCTCACTTCTTGAGCACCCAACAGTCTTTTTGGTATAAGCGGGGAGAGTTCTAGGGAAGTCACATAGTTTTAGGATTCACACTTTAATTTAATCAACTTAACAATCCTAAAACTAAATCCACCTCAACTTGGTTCAATTTCATAATCTTTTGATGGTTCATGCTCTTTAACTTTTGCAAGCATTTCTCTTAAGTTACTTTACACTTGTGGATAATTAACTAGAAGTTGCGCATCTCTTGCCCGTGGAGGCTCTTTTATTGGACCTTGCTTTTTATCTTTAATCACCCCTTGCAGTTGCACATCTTCTAGAGGCACTTCTTGTTTGGGCTTGTAGTTGTGTTGATGCCATTGAAACCACCCCTTGAAGTTGCACATCTTGTGGAGGCACTTCATTGTTTGGGTGTGTTGGCTTGTTGTGTTGTGGTGATCATCTCTTGAATACTCTTTCCTTTCCATGCACAAATAAAGTCAAGTTAGTTTTGTTAATGCTTGCTTTCCTTTCTTGTTCATAGTTGTATATTGTTGTATCTTTAGTATTAATTCAATTGTTGTAAGTAATTCTTTTGTATCTAATTGTAATCTTTGTAAAGTTTGATTTCTAATCTCTTTGTAACTTTAGTTGATCCCATTACCCAACCTTAGGCACTAGTCTTAGTTGACTTAAGAAAAGAGCTGCTTCTCATTGAAATCTTGCATTTGCATTGTTGACTCTCATATAGGCTAGATTTCCTAGACCTTTAACCAATTAAAATCAACTCCTAGACATAATCTTTTAACTCACATAGTAACTAGGGTCTACCCCCCTTGGCTTTCCTAGGAGTAAGCCTAGACAGAAGAAGTTCAAGTCGAGGTGACAGTGGGCTTGAACTTAGACATTGTGTCTCTGAGGACACACTAAGTGGATTGAGACTTAGTCAACGTTTGCAAGTGTGTATAAGGACGACAACAAGCTCCTCAATAATATGACCAAGAATAACCAAACAAGAGCTTCTCCAAATGTGGTGCACTCTCCAAGATAACCAGTAACCCAAAAATAGCGAAACTGCTAAAATTGCAACTGCAACTGCCTTGTGCGCATTGCAGAAGGAGCCGTCTGCCTGTCAAAATGAAATGAGCCAGTCCTGTATTTATACTGATCTGGGCGCCAATCTGGGGTCGACTTCTTATTTATGGGTCTTTAATTTTATTATTATTTTCCCTGTGGGGTCGACTTCTCTTCCTGGGTCTTCAACTTCTTCCTGGGGCTTCTGTAATGGTGTAGATGGGTCTTCTTGTACTTTCTTGTGGAGAATGACCGCCCGAAGTTGCAAATCTCCAACAAGCCATGGACTCTAATCATTCCCATTGTTTGAATATCGAGACTTTCTTTCATTGGTTTGCCTGTATTTTGAAAAATTTAGTAATGACTAGAAATCAAAGTACTATGTCTGTTAATTTTTTTCATTTTATGGGTATGTGTACTGAATTGAACTTATTGTTCTTTCATTTTTTGGGGTTTGTTTCCGTCCTTATACACACCTACAAGCGTGGAGAAGTCTCCAACCCACTTGGTGTGTCCTTGGAGGCACAAGCCTAAGTCCAAACTCACTGTCACCTCGATATGGACTTCTTCCGTCTATGCTCATTCCTAGAGAAGCCAAGGGGGGTACACCCTATTTAACTATGTGAAGGTTGAATTAATGATCTAGGAGTTAAATGAATTAATTTGTTAAGGAACCTAATCCAATGAAACACAACCAATGCAAGGATGCAAAATCTTTAATGAAAAGCAAACCCTTTATTTAAAAATAACAATTAAACCA